>PVJH01014121.1:0-57688 GCA_004026705.1 Nesogale talazaci
TATAGGTTAAATGTGAAATGACATGCTGAGCCCTGGTGACGCAATGGTTGTGTGCGGGGCTGTGGCCCACAGGGTTGATGGTTCAAATCCAGCAGCAGCTCTCCAGGAGCAAGGCTGGGCTTCCTACTTCCCCCAGGGCAGTGATGCAGAAACAAAAAAGAAAGAAAGAAAAAAAGGACAGAGAATAATATACCATAATTACTTTTGTATAAACTGATTTTTTCAACACACTTAAGAAAAATCATGTTATTGGGGGCTCAAATAACTCGTATCACAATCCAGACAGATAGCCACTGCATGTCAAGCACCTTTGTTTTTTGTTGCCCTCATCATTCTCAAAACATTTGATTTCTTCTTATGCCCTTGGTATCGGCTTCTCATTTTCCCCCCTTCCTCCTAGCACTCCTGTCCCTCAGGAACCCTTAGTAATTTATAAATATTATTTTGTCATTTCCTATACTGTCCAATGTTTCCCTTCACCCACTTTCCTGTTGTCCGTACCCCAGGGAGGAGGTTATATGTAGATCGTTATGATCGATTTCCCCTCCCAGTATCAGCACTCTCACCCCTGGTCCTGATTGGATCATCTGTCCTGGATTCCCAATTTTCCAGTTCCTATCTGTACCAGTGTACATCCTCTGGTCTAGCCAGATTTGCAAGGTAGAATTGGGATCATGATAGGGGGGAGAGGAAGTATTGAAGAACTAGGGGAAAGTTGTATGTTTCATCATTGCTACACTGTACCCTGCCTGGCTCGTCTCCTCCCCTCGACTCTTCTGTAAGGGGATGTCGCTTCACCTACACATGGGCTATCTGTCAATAGTCTGGACTTCCCCTCATTTACAGTGATATAATTTTTAGCTCTACGATACCTGATACCTGATCCCTTCGACACCTAGTGGTCACAGAAGCTGGTGTGCTTCTTCCATGTGGGCTTTGTTGCTTCTGAGCTAGATGGCCGCTTGTTTACCTATAAGCTTTTAAGACCCTAGACGTTTTATCTTTTGATAACTGGGCACCATCAGCTTTCTTCACCACATTTGCTTATGCCCACATTTGTCTTCAGTGATCATGTCAGGCAGGTGGGCACACAATGACATGATCTTTGTTCTTTGATACCTGATACCTGATTTCTTCCACACCTCATGGTCACACAAGTTGGTGTGCTTCTTCCATGTGGGCTTTGTTGCTTCTGAGCTAGATGGCTGCTTGCTTACCTTCAAACCTCATATGCTAGGGGAGAACTGCCCCAGTGGATTTTTAAGACTTTAATTTTCTACAGGAGTAGAAATCTTTTTCTTTCTCCCATGGGAGAACTGCTAATCTTGTGGTTAGTAGCTCAATACATAACTGCCATGTCACAGGGATACCCTACATACTGTATATAAGATCTAGTATATATACTACATTAGATATTAACATATTACATTATATAACACAAAACTATATATTAAAGTATATAAGTACAGTAATATATGATTTATATGTAACATGATATTAAAGAATATAGAAATATATTATATAATATAGAATACACGAAAGAGCCCTGGTGTTATATAAAGATTAAAAGGTCATTATATAATGATTAAAATCTCAGTTCACTAAAACATAGGTGTTTTATGCACCTAACAACAGAGATTAACAATATATGAAGCAAAAGCTGAGAAAATGACACAGAGAATGAGACAAATCCACAGTTATAATAGGAAATTTCAATGCTTTTCTCTCAATTTCTTTGCAAAACCAGTAACCAGAAAGACGTATTGAAGACTTGAGCAACACAAGTCAATCAATTGGGTCAGACTGATATTGATAAAACCATTACAACATAGAAGAATACACAATATTTTCTTAAAAAATTTGTTAAGGTTAGGGCTGAGCCCCATTGGCGCAGTGGTTGAGTGTGGGACTGCGGTCCACTGCCTTGGCGGTTCAAATCCAGCAGCAGCAAGGCTGGGTAGCTCCCACGACCACCAGAGGGTAGTGATGCCCCCCCCAAAAAAAAACACCCCAAAATTTGTTAAGGTTTTAAAAATTTAATTAAAAAACATTTTACTAAGGGCTCTTACAGCTCTTATCACAATCCATACATCCATACATCGTGTCAAACTCATTTTTACATATGTTGCCACCATCATTTTCAAAACATTTTCTTTTTACTTGAGCTCTTGATATCAGCTCCTCATTTCCCCCTTCCACTCTCCTTCATGGACCCTGGATAATTTATAAATTATTATTTTTCATGTATTACACAGGCCACTGTCTCCTTTCACCCACTATTCTGTTGCCAATCTCCTTGGGATGGGATTATATGTAGATTGCTGTGATCGGTTTCCGCTTACTCTCTCCACCCACTTCGCCCGCCGTCTTGCTCTTCCCTTCCTGGCATCACTACTCTGATTATTGGTCCTGAGGGGCTTATATGTCCTGGATTCCTTGTGTTGTGAGCTCTTATCTGTACGAGTGTACCTGCTCTGGTCTAGTTGGATTTGTTAGATAGAATTGAGGTCATGATAGTTTTTTGGGGGGAAGAAGCATTAAAGAACTAGAGGAAAGTTGTATGTTTCATCAGTGCTTTACTACACTCTGACTATCTTGTTTCTTCCTTGTGAGTCTTCTGTCGGGGGATATACAATTGTCTACAAGATGGGCATTGAGTCTTCACTCCATGCTCCCCCTTATTCATATAAAATGATTTTTTGTTCTGGGTCTTTGATGCCTCATACCTGATTCAATCAGCACCTCATGATCACACAGACTGGTGTATTTCTTCCATATATGCTTTGTTGTTTCATTGATAGATGGCCAGTTATTTATCTTCAAGCCTTTAAGACCGTAGACCTTATATTTTTTAATAGTTGGGCAACATCATCTTTCTTCGCCACATTTGCTAATGCACCCATTTTGTCTGAGGTCATGTTGAAAAGGTAAATGTAATGGAATGCCAGGTTATTAGAACAAAGTGTTCCTGTGTTGAGGAAGAACTTGAGTAGAGGCCCAATGTCCATCTGCTGCCTTAATACTTGACATATAGATAGATATTCATAGATCTATTTCCATGTTATTCTATACAAATTATTGTTTATTCTATACAAATATAGTTACATATGCACATACCTGTATTAATATATGTCCTTTAGTACTATAAATCCTTTAGTACTATTATTCTCCTTTGCCTCCTAGTTCTTTCCTCTATTTCCTTTAACTTTCCTCCTGTCCTACTATTATGTTCAGTCTTCAATTAGATTTTAGTAGTTCCTCTTGGTTACGTTGCTCTTGATTAAGCCCCACCAGGCATACTATGCCCTTCTAGCCATCAATTTTAGATCACTTGCTGTTCCTTTGTCCATGGGCTTGTTAGCACTCATTTCCTTTTCGTCAAATCCCCTTTTCCTTTGTCCCCTTGGAACCATTGGTCCCATTGTTTTCTTTTCCAGATTGTTTATCCTGCCTATCTTCTCTTGATAGACATGAAAAGACAATAATATGCACAAAAACAAGACAGAGCAAAACATAGGACAAGAGAAACAAAGCAAAGCAATGACAAAAAAAGAAAAGTCTATAAATAGTGCCAGGTCTGTTTGTTGACCTTTAGTAGTGTTTTCTAGTCAAGTCTGATATCCCAATCAGCTATCACACCTGGATCCCAAAGTCTATTTTTGGTATCCCCCAAGGATTCTTTGCTTTGCTCCCCTTGCTGCTCTGTTGCATGCCCTTAGTTCATCACCCCAGTGTGACACGGGCACAATCCCTGCATTGTGTCTCCAGTCCTCTCTGTGCCTTCTAGCGTCCTTGGGGATTGGTGGGCCAGGATGTCTTTTCCAGTCTCTCTCCTCTCTTCTCCTGTGTGCTCTTATTAGATGTGCCCATCTCCCTAGCTGTAGCTTCAGTGCTGTCTGCTGAAATGCATTCTTCTGCGGCTGGTGGGGGGAAGGAGGTCCATGTAGTTGGGATTGGGGCTGGCCCTGCAGACCTCTCTATTGGTTCTCTGCTTCATGCTGGTATATTGTAATACACAATATTTTCAAGTGAACATGAAAAATTTACATGTACAAATTTAACCGAATTGAAACCACACACAAAATTTCTATGATTATAGACAAATTAAACTAGAAATCAAAACCAGAAGGGATGTGAAATCTCCAAATACTTTGATTAAAAAAAACACAATTCCCACCAGAGGACAGTGATGCTCCCCCCCGCAAAAAAAAAAAAAAAAAAAAAACACACCACAATTCTAAATCATTGATGAGGCAACTCACTCAAACTCATTGCTTTAAAATCGACTTCAAGTTAACATGGAAGGGGAATAAGTAAACACTTTAAACTGATCTAATATTGGAAGTATAACATCAAAATATGCAGAATGCAGCTAGTCCAGGAATTGGAGGAAATATTATTTCATTAAATGCTAATGTGAGAGGAGAACAAAGATCTCAAATCAATAATCTAAGCTTTCACCTTAAAAAACTAGAAAAAGAAAAGCAAAATAAATGTATAATATTTTCTAAATCAATATTTATGCTATTTGCAAAAATTATTTCTTTTTTTAAAAATATATGTAATTTTTCATTTTACAAACATTGATTAGAATAACTCATAAAAACCCAAAGTTCTTTAGTGATAATGTGCTATGTTGGGTCTTTAACATAAACAAAAACAGTATAAAGAAGATTTATGGTGAGTAGAGAGAGGTAAGTCCAGTACAGTCTCCTTTCTAGTAAAGCTTCTGTTCAAGTCTTTTTGCCCAATTCCTCAGGGGATTAACTGTTTCCTTCTTTTTGTAGACTAGGAGAGTATTGTAGATTTTAATAATGAGCCCTTTGTCCATTGCTAAAAATCCTCTCCTAGTCTGTGGGTTCTCTTGTTACTCATCTTTTGACACACACGGGTGTTTCATTCTTATTATATCCCACTTGTTGATTTCAGCTTCATCTGTGTATGTAGCCTTTCCTACAACAGTGGTTCATTTTAAGGACATCAGTATCATTTTATGATAGGGGACATTACAAATCATTCCACTTGGATATAAGGTTGTTCTACTGAGGGTGCTATTAATTTAACCAATGATTTAGAAGTTAAAACATTGTTAAGAAGAGGAAATTATATAAGCATTAGCAGATTTCAGACTCCAATACATGAATTGTTGAATAGTGCGGATGAAACTCTTAAGTGATTGGACGCATTCAGGTATATTAATGTGGTAATTACATAATCTGGTGTCAATTTGGGACTTGAGGAAATTAAGAGTGAAGCGGTGGGGTCTGGGGACTTGATATTAAGAGTGAAGGGGTGGGTCTGGTCTGTTAATCAGATCATAGTCATAGCCAAATCATAGACCTCTGTGTGGGTGTGACCTTCTCTTGAGAATTCTGAGAATTCCTGTTTTCCCTCCTCAGATGTGGGAGACACTTCTCTCTCTTGGCTCACTTCCTGTGGGACATTCCTGAGGAGAAGCCACATAGACTTACCCTGATGCAGCCCTGGGAACTGGAGGAGCCACGTGGAGATCACTGCCAGCACGGAGATGCTTACAACGCCACTGGATCCAGAAAGACTTACACCCCACTGGCTTGTGTTCTTCCTGTATTTGTCATCATTGCATGTGCTTCATGAGTCTGAAGAGGACTTTACAGATTGGTATCAGACACATGGGCTAATATTGGATTTATGAACTTGATTTGCCTGGGCTGGGATGTTTTCTCAATCTTCAACTGCTCTTGTATATAAACCTCTTCCTTATACACATATAAGTCTCCCTGGATTTCTTTCTTTAGTCTATCTGGACTAACACAATTAATATCCATTGAGAATGGATGTTAAATTTATTTTTTGTATTATTTATTTCATTACATCATTTAATAGAAAATAGGTTTTTTTTGTTTTTGTTTTTTGGGCATCACTAACTCTGGTGGTGGGAGTAGGAGGCTCAGTCTTTGCTCCTGTGGAACCACTGCTGGAATTGAACCTCCATCCCAGTGGGCCGCAGTCTCGCGCACAACCACTACGCCACCGGGGCTCAACCTAGGAAATAGTTTTATTTCAATATTCTTTCTCTGTAAATGACAAAGCTATTATTATTATTTTCATTTCGGGAGGCCAGGGGAGGATGAGAAAAAGGAGAAGTGAGATGTGAAGGGGAGTGAAGGGATGGTAATTACTTTTATAGTAATGATTTTCTTTAATCATTATGGTAAATTTGGAATTTAAATTCAGAAAATTCAATTTGTTGTCAAAAGAACATAATAATAATACAAGAAATGTACAATTGTATTTGGGGAAGATTTCATAGCCCAGAGAACAGTTTATATGAAAATCTGAAAAAAAGGTATTGAAAAATTCATTCATAAAATTATTAAATTGCATCAATTTAATACACATATTCTTAGTAGTCCAAAAAGCAGTAAGCAAGTCTAATCATCACTGCAAGTTAGTTCTCTGTTAATCCTTTTATCATAAGATAAAAGATGAGCAGGTTTCAAAATAACAACAAAAGAAAACAAATCAACTTAGGAAGTTAAATATATGGTGCAAGAAAAAGGCTAGTGGCTATGTGAGCCCTGACTATAGAACTAGGGATATCTACATTTCCTTTCTTGCAGCATGATGGGCAGTTCAAATCAATGTGGAAGTTAACTGAAACGCTCTGGATCAAGCTGATCATACTTAACTATCCTCTCGGCTCCTTGTAAGTCCTTGATGGATGAGCTTCAAATGCACTGGAAAAGGTGCCACGTGACAGGAGCTTCCAGAGATATGGTACCACCAGACAGGTGCAGGAGGAAATACAGACATTACTTTTTTGATTGAAGCTCTGGCACCCATTGAATCTTACTCTCTCACACCAACTGAACTCGAGTAGTGAGGAAGCTGGATGTCAAGCCTGCTGAATGAGATTTCTCCCAACAGGGCAGCTGCCTGCTTGAAAGATGGGCTCAGTCCTGGTGAACAATCCTTCTTCAGAGTGAATAGATTTGTTATCGAGGTGGAGGGGGTGAGGGTGGGGGTCTTGTGAGACTCTTAATTTCAGCTCTAGTACTCACTGATTTTGAGTCAGGGGTCATGTGACATGCACAGGGGTAATTTGTTTTAAGGCAATTCTTGATATACAAGTAAGGGCTATTAATACTGCAGCTTATTCATTTGTATAGAATTACTAAACTGTGCATATGAAAGTAAAATAAATGTTCATGCAGTATAATATGAGCTACTACTATATTTCTCTTTTCTCTTTGCTGAATAAATTTTCCTTACTCCTGAAGACTTCTCCCCTCCTCCCCCACCCCTGTTCTGACTACACTAGGATATATTCCCATTTTTTCCCAAGATTGAGTCCCCTTTCACATTGGGATTTCATCTTTATTTTCCTGCTCTGAAGGACATTCAGGAGAAAGGGCAAGCAGAGTCAGCATAAAACAAATGACATGTGGGCATGATCATTCCTCGAAATCAGTTAGTTCCAAAAAGTTCTTCAAAAGGGCAGCACTGGAGGGCTGAGCCCTGGTGGTGTAGTAGTTGTGCGCGAGACTGCGGCCCACTGGGATGGAGGTTCAATTCCCGCTCACAGGAGCAAAGGCTGGGCCTTCTACTCCCACCACCAGGACAGTGATGCCTAAAAAAAAAAAAAAAGGGCAGCACTGGAGAGGTGACCACAACTCTGAAGAGAAGGACTGTTCTTACTGCTCTTCTTATGCTCTTCAGGATCAGGAATGATAGTAGCACAGCTGTAGTTGGATAACAGAAAACCTTAAAGTCAGACAACACAGTTTGATGTTGTTCATTAATCTAGCCTAGACATTGGCAAGCATTTGAGATGGAAGAGCCAATTCTGTCCCTCACAGCAATTTAAAAATTATTCAAGAGCCATAAATATAGCTTTACAAACAAGTGAAATCACCATTATCTGGATGATAATTTTATTTTCATTTTCAATTTGACTTCCGAGCCATGTGTATGTCCTGAAAATGCTACACTTGGCTGGAGAGCTGGGATTGCTGAGCCCTGGGAAGCCACTGGCTTCTGAGCAGAATGATAATTGGATCTGTGTTGAATGATAACATGCTAGCCTCTTGCGAGGACGAGAACAACTAGATACAGTGCTAATGGCTCTGAAACTGGTTCCTTAATCTGCTGTCAGCAGTTCAAGCCCAACAGTGGCTCCACAGAAGAAAGATCAGAAGATGCAGTCCCTTACAGATTTCGTCTTAGAAACTTTGAGGAGCTGTCCTACTCTGTTCTGTGTGGCTACTCTGCGTCAGCGTTGATTTGATGGCAGGCAACGAAAGCAGAGAAGGGGATGAAGGTGGTGTGTGTGTGTGTGTAAGACAGAGATATCTGGGAAATATTATCAACAGTTTGACCAGGCTCTGCGAAGGGTGGCTGAGGAATCTGCGGTGGTCTGACTACACAGGAAAGGGACAGCAGCAGAAGCAGCATATGGCAGGGAAGATGTACATCTCCGGGGGTCATATAGAACAGTTGGAGGACCTCCAACTTCAGAGAGAGTATGAATGAGAATCTTTCAACCCTCATGTACTAGAATAACTGCTTGTTCTTAGATCTCTCATGGCCTCTGCACGAGGTCCCCCACTATATTGATCCAATGACTAATCTAAATGAAGGGGTCAAACTGACCCTTCTGCCCAACTTAAGACTCCTCCTAAGTGTCTTTCTGGTTCAGAGCCACTCGTGGAATTTGCTGCCATACTTGTGGCCATATTGCTCCTCAAATCTTCTCTTGCTCAATCCTACCTCCTTTCCTTCTCTTACAACCCTGGCAGCACCACCGAATACACTTTCTGCATGCAATTTCCCCTGTCTGAATCTGTCTCTGCGTCCACTCATCCTGCATGTTGAAATTCCAAACTCGACTACCATTGACTCAATTCTGATCCATAGGGACCCTACACGACTCGACAGGGCTCAAAAGGTTCACCTTTCTCCCATGGTAGGGTTAGTTTTGAAATGCCGACCTTGTGGCATAAGCAGCCCGATACATCATCTATTACATTACCAGGGCTCCTCGTCTTGAAACAGTAACTACAAATCGTGCTACTTCATACCTATCTCTTGAGGTGGCTGTGCGAACCAAATGAAATGATATTTGTAAACTACTGAACAGTTCCTGGCATCGAATTTCTGCCCGTGTGTTATTTTCAAAGTGGAACTGTAGGGCAAACACACCACCATTGAGTTGATTTAAACTCAGAGCAACCTTTAAGGAAGGAGAAGAGCTGCTCCTGAAGATTTCAGATATGACGAATCTTTATGGGAGTAGACAATCTCCGTTTTCTTCCACAGAGTGCTTGATGAGTTTGAATGAGCAATCTGCGGTTCGTAGTCCAGCACTTAACTCACGGCACCACCATAGTTTACTTGAGGGAAAACAGATGACTATGTCACATGAAGCCCATGATTGGGCCCAGCACAGGGGACACAAGTCTCTTCAACATGAACTGAGAGGAGGACACTCAGAGTCAATTACTTCATTTCACAAAACCCAAAGAAACATAAGCACCGATTTATATTATCATGGATTTGCAAAAGTGTGATGAGAGCAAGCAAACAACCAAATTCGTGTGTGCACAGGGAGGCCAAAATTAGATCACAGGTGGTCACAGCATGCACAAGAAATGGCAAGGGAATGCCAAATTCAACATGGAATTTCAAAATACACATTTAATTGCTACAGATCTATAGTCGTCTTGGAATGGCTTATTGGCAAAATATTGCAGCAGATGCCTGGAGGAGGTTTAATTGGAGATGTCTGCAGGCTGTTTCCACAGATTCTGAGTTTGGTGCAATTTAATTTTTATAAAACGTAACAACTTTTAAAAGGTTGATCGCTACAATATAAGCCATTTATAGTTGTTAGAGCAACATTTTTCTTTTCAAATCAACTTAAAATACTCTCTCGTGACTGACTGCGGAAAAGAAAATTAGTCTCTGGGAGCTCAGTGAAGAAAGATGGCTTCGGATGACATGCCCCATGCCATTATTTAATTTACCCTTCACACTGATGCCCCTGAAAATTGAATCATTTTCTTTTCCCTTTAAAAATAATTTAGGCATCACAGTTATCCAGTGAAGAAAATTGATTCTATCAATTCTAATGAGGTTACAGCATTCCATTTTGTGGCCTTAGGGTTTTCAAAGCACATCTGCATGCATACAGTGTTGCAGTGGCCATCTATTAGATCATCTTCCCTGCCTCTTCTCTCTAATCATTATCTTATCACACTCAGAGATGACCCCCAGAGATTTGGCTTCCTGGTCCTAAGTCCATCAGCAGTTTGGAGGATATAGTTCACACCTGACTAAAATGACAATGCCAAAACATGAGATCTTGAAGTAGAGGCATAGGTGTGTAAGAAGCAAGGGCAAGAAGCAGCCTAGCTGTTTTGCAAAAATGAACCGTGTGCTCTGAACTGCGTGGTCCTCTTCCATCTGGTATAGGTCCTAGGGAGAGACCGTGGACCTAACAGAGAGAACGGGGAGACTGTACAGATGGAAGAGCTCAGAGAAGGAAAAGGTAACTCTTTAAGTCTCTTCATGCCTCTTGTTCTTTCTTCTTTTTTAAAAAATGATACCTCTTATATTCTACATTTCTAGATTCTCACTGAGGGTCTTCTGAGTTCTTTGAAAAAAAATTTGGACTCTGATAGTACTATTTGTTATCACCATTTTCACCCCCTACGCTAGTTCAAGTTGTCTTGCTTAACTTAAAACAAAGAAAAACCTTGATTAAGATAGGTACTGCTCTCAGATATGGGGCTAAGCTAATTTCAGACCCCCTATATCTCCTTTATGTTCTTCCCCACACCCTCTCCAAGCCCCAGGTAACTTCCCTGACTTCTGTCACTATTAGACAGTTTTGATCGTTCTTGAGCTTCACAAAAATGAAAGTTTGCAGTTTGCACTCTTTCATGTACAGGTTCTTTTGCCAAACATAATCAACGTCTGAGATTCATCCCACTGTTGTAGAATCCAGCAGCTTAGTTTTTGTTCATGGCATTTATTGTTCTTGGCTTTTCTTCCCTTTTTGCTTGTTTTACTTTACATTTTGTAATAATTGTACATTAATACAAAGTTACAAAAATAATACCTTTCAGCCATCTTACCTACAGAACCATGCTAATGCCTGGAAACGGACATTGTTATAATGTGGGTGTTTATAATTCTATGCTACTTCATCACATGCATATTAATATAAACACCAGAAAAAAATTACTGAACTCTTCCATCACTATGTGGACGTACCTTGTAACATACACTCTCCATCCTTCCATCTCGCCATCTCTAGGCCCTAGCAGCCAATAATCTTTTCCCATCTCTACTATATTTTTCATTTCAAGAATCATACAATATGCAATTTTATGGGTTGCTCCCCACCCCCTTAACATAATATACCTGAGATCCTGACAAGATGCTATGGCTGGAGTTAGGTGCCATTGAGTCAGTTCCAATTCAGCCCCCAGGCACAACAGATGCATTACTGCCAGGTCCCCCTCCATCCTCACAATTGGACTTCACTTGGATCCTATTGTTACCGCCACCACTCCAATCTATCTAACCCAGGGTGTGGAGGTCCGGGTAAACTAGAGAAACAGATCCATAGACATGCCTATAGATATCATGGAAATGTTTATATACAAGAGGAATGGGACATTGAGAAAGCATCTCAACCCAGTCCAGCCCAAAGCCGTAAGTCTGATATTAGCCCATATGCCTGTTATCAGTCTATAAAGTCTCCTTTTGACTCACAAAGTCACAGGTCAGTGGGTGTAGAATCCTGGTGCTGGCAGGGGTCTCCCCAGGGCTCCTCGCTTCCAGGGCTCAGGGTCCATTAACAGCATTCAGTGGTGGTAGAAGCAATGCAGCGCTGGCAGGGGTTTTCACGTGCCTTCTCCAGCTTCAGCGGTCTGGTTTCATCAGGGTAAGGCTGTGTGGCTTCTCCTCTGGCTCCTCCAGCTTCTCAGACGCTGCCATCTTGTCTTGTCCGTAGTTTTTTGTCTCTGAGACAAACTCCCAACAATTGGGGAGATAGCTACTCATCTCCCTGCGGGAAATATTGCGAGATCTTCCAGAATTCTCAGGAGAAAGCCATGACCACACAAAGGTCTCATTGACTACTCAATGGCTATCTCCATATTAACAGGCTAGACTCCACCCCTACATCTCAATCATGAAATTAACATAAGCACATGACTGCCATAAAGGGCCTTCTTTTTCACTGCCCTTCCACTTTATCAAACACGACATTGTTTTTACATGTATTTAAAGTACATGTATTTAAAGGGCATGAGACAGAGGCTTCCCATCTGAGAAGACATCTGAGACATCTGAGAAGACATTCCACCCCCTCTTCTTTTGGCAGCCGATGGTACTTTCAATATTTTTCACTAGCACCACAATTCAGATGCATCTATTCTTTGATCATCTTTATTCAATGTCCAACTGTCACAAATACAAATAAGGCAATTGAAAATGCTATGGCTTGGGTCAAGTACACTTCAGTCTTCAAAGTCATATCTTTGCTTTTCTTTTGCTTGCTTTGAGGTCCTTGCTTTTCAACACTTTAGCGAGAGCTTGTGCAGTAGATTTATCCAATGCAAAGCATAATTTGATCTTTAGACTGCTACGTCTATAAGCATTGACTGTGGATCCAAGAGAGGTGAAATCCTTGACAATTCCAACCTTTTCTCTGTTTATTATGATGCTACCTAGTAGTCCAGTGGTAAGGATTTTGGTTTTCTTTCCATTGAATTGTAATCTGATTGGATCTTCATTGGCAAGTGTCTCTAGTGCACCTCACTTTTATCATGCAAGGTTGTGTCCTCTGCACATCACGGATTGTAAAGAAGGCTTTCTCCAAACCAGATGCCATGTTCTTCATCCCGTAATTCAGCATTTCAGATTATTTGTTCAGTATACAGATTGAATTTAGTATGGGGAGAAAACGCAATGTACATCTTTTCTGATTGTAAACCATGTGGTTTTCCCCTTATTCTGTTCACATAACTGCCTCATGATCCATGTACAATTGGATATAACAAAATATTATGAAATACCTATTCTTCTCAAGGCTACGCATAGTTTGTTATGATCCACACAGTGGCGTGCCTTCAATGAAATACAAGTAAACATCTTTCTTGTATTCTCTATTTTGAGCCAAGATCCATCTGACATCAGCAATGAGATCCTTTGTTCTCAGTTTTCTTCTGAATCCAGCCTGAAGCTCTGGCAGCTCCCCGTCAATGTACTCCTGTAACCATTGTTGGATGAAGCAAAATTTTACTTGCGTGCCGTATTAGTGGTATTGCTATACTGTTAAGAGCAAGTTCCAGAGTCTGTTCTGAAATCCTCTTTGATCTCCCCCTTATCTTCTAAATGACTTTTTTCTTTCTTAATGAATGATGTTGATGGCATTCCACATTTCCTCAGGTCTTCTGCCATTAGTGTTCAATGTAGCAAATATGTTCCTGAGAAGTGCTTAAAATTCAGGTCTGATGGATTCAAGGTCCTATTTTGGCTCTTGTGGACATTATTTTGTCATATCTTACACTGTCCCTTGTCTTCCTTCACCCACTTTTCTGTTGTCCATACCCCAGGGAGGAGGTTATATGTAGATCTTTATAATCGGTTCCCCCTTTCTACCCCACCTTCCCTTTATTCTCCTGGTATCGTCATTCTCCCCACTGGTCCTGAAAGGTTCATCTGTCATAAATTCCCTGTGTTTCTGGTTCCTATCTGTACCAGTGTACATCCTATGGTCTAGCTGGATTTGTAAGGTAGAATTGGGATCAAGATAGTGGGGGTGGGGGTGGGGTAGGAAGTATTTAAGAACTAGAGGAAAGTTGTATGTTTCGTTGTTACTACACTGTACCTTGACTGTCTCTTCTCCTCCCCATGACCATTCTATAATGGGGTGTTCAGTTGCCTACAGATAGTCTTTGGGTCTCCCCAATCTGCATTCCCTCTCATTTACAATACTATATTTTTTGATAGCCAGGCACCATCAGCTTTCTTCAACACATTTGCTTATGCACACATTTTTGTCTTCAATGAATGTGTCAGGAAGGTGAACATCATGTAATGCCAGTCTAATAGAACCAAGTGTTCTTCATCGATAAAGTACTTGAGTGGGGGTTGAGAACCACTGATCTGTAAAATCATAGGTGTCCTGGTTTTGTTTCTCTAGAGAACCCTGTCTAACACAAGGATTTTGTGTGTGTGTGTGTGTGTGTGTGAGCTGTAACACACATAGAATCAATCTGATGGCAATGAGGTTTTTGCTTTTATTATATACTTTGAATTCATGACATGTTTCCCTTTCTTTAAAATGTTTTCCTATATCTTGCTTTTGTTTTGGAGGAAGCAGTCATTTATCTTTTTCAGGTTTATTATAAGAGTGCCATACAAGTAGACACCAACTTATTCTGTTATGTCAGTGGTTCTTAACCTTCCTAATGCCATGGCCCTTGAATAAAGTTCCTCATGTTGTGGTGACTCCCCAATCATAAAATTATTCTCACTGTTACTTCATAACTGTAATTTTGCTACTGTTATGAATCAGGTGACCCCTGTGAAAGGGTCATTTGACCCCCAAAGGTGGAGAACTGCTGTTAGGTATTGCTTTTATTACTTGCTGTCAAATAAATTCTGAGTCATGTATTACAGAGAACTGCTTCATAAGGTTTTTAAAAATTTTGACCTTAATAAAAGTAGATTTTTCTTCTGCACAATGGCTTGATGAATTCAAATTACCAATTTGAGTCAAACCATATGCACCCTATAGGGCCACTCTTTTGTATAAATGGCATATATCTTTTCAAAGTTTGCAGCTTAACTTATAATTCTTATAGTTGCTTGTGATGAACAGAAGTCAATTTTAATGTTTGAAAATTTACCCAATAAGTATCCTTCTGTTGCTATCTTGTTGAAGCAATCCTTTCCTGGTGCTGAGTTAAAGAGGCTCTTTTTCCAGCATTTAAAATTTAAAGCTCTAAAGTTTTGCTGTTTATATTTAAGCCTTAATTTTATGAAAACTTGAGCTTGGACATGGTGAAAGTCCTGTTTTAGTTTTTTTCTAGCCTGACTTGTTGAATGTCTATCATTTCCTCAGTGCTCAACAGTGCTATTGCTTTCATATATCCAATTTTCTTGAGTACATATGTCTATTTCTAGGTTGTTCTTTTTTACTTATTTATTATTATTTTTAGGTCATTCTTTTAATTTGTCAAATTTTGCAAGTATTTTTTTTTGTGTGGCATCACTGCCCTGGTGGTAGTAGGAAGCCCAGCCTTGCTCCTGGAGAGCTGCTGCTGGATTTGAACTGTCAACCCTGTGGGCCACTGTCCTGCACACAACCACTAAACCACTAGGCCACCAGGGCTCAACCCTACAAGTATCTTTTTTTTTTTTTAATGTTCATGACCTTTATTAACCAGTACAGTTACTTGTCTTCTGGTTTGTTGAAGCAGTAGGTCAGACAGCACTTGCCACAGTAATGTCTGTCAAAGTGGCTGGCCATGAAAATCCCGGCTCCACACTCGTCTGAAGGGCACTCGCACCAGAGGTGGCTGATTTTGCCATTTTCATCAACCTTATAGTATCTCAAGTTGGCCAGCTTAACCTTCTTCCTCTTATGCTTGTTCTTCTTGCGAGTGGTGTAAGACTGCTTCCTTTTCTTAGCACCACCACGAAGTCTCAGCATAAGATGAAGAGTGGACTCCTTCTGAATGTTGTAGTCAGACAAGGTACGTCCATCTTCCAGCTGCGTGCCAGCAAAGATCAGCCGCTGCTGAGCAGGAGGAATTCCCTCCTTGTCCTGGATCTTGGCCTTCGCATTCTCTATCATATCCGAGGGCTTGACCTCATGAGTGATGGTCTTCCCCTCGTGAGTAAGGGTCTTCACGAAGATCTGCGTCCTGGCAGCGGTTCCACCTGAGTATGAGGAAAAGGCGGGTTAGAGCCGGGAACACCCGACGGAGACAGAGGTGGCGGCGGCCACTGAACAGAGAATGACCAGAGCAGTTCCCCTACAAGTATCTTAACTGTCCTTTCTGTGTAAGTTTTAGCATCAGCTTGTTTAATTTAAGAAGAAGAAGAAAAAGCTTTGGGGATTTTGATTACAGCATATCACAATTTAACTCCCTAGAAATGTCCTTGTTTTCATTTTTGAAATTACCTTTAAAAATGGCACAAATTTAGTTGATCTTCACTAAGATTTTTAGAGTGTGGCATATTAGATTTAAGGCTATCTGGTAGTTAGATGATTTGATGCCAACTTAAAGATGCGTGAAAGTGTAGGGGTGCAATCTAACATGTCAATCAAATCACAGCCTAATGATGGCTCCTTGGGGCTGTGGCCTTCTGAAACCTAGGAGAATCTGGAAACCACCCTTTTTCTCTGCTGCCCAGCCTTCCTACTTACTGAGATTCCACTGTTGATCCTGAGAGCTGCTGGGCCCTACGTGTGTCCACTGACTTTGGATTCACACAGCTCTGCACTTACCAGACAGTGATCTTTCTGCTTCCTGGTTCACCATTATGTGTCATCAGCATGTGGTTACGTGAGTCTAAAGAGGGACTTATGGACTAGTATCAGACATGGATTTGCATTGGACTGGGCTGGGCTGCCTTTTTGCTATGTAATTACTTGGTGATATAATATTCTTTCTTTTTTTCCTATAACATTCTTTTTATACATAGATGAGTGTCACTGAATTTGTTTCTCTAGTCATCCTTGCCCAAGACAGCCTATAATTCATTTTCATTTAGTTTAATGTAAAAGAGCTAAAGTCGGTGTCCAGATTAATCTTTTTGTATATTTTCATTATTTTTTATACCATTATTGAAGACTGTTCTGTCTATAATGAATTGCCTTCCTTGCTTATCAGAACATTGGTTCTGTTTTCTATTTCCTACATGATGTTTGCTATTTTAGGTCTTTGTTTATAAACTTTTGGATTGATTTGCAATATCAATAATTAGCTTTCTGACACTATAATTGAAATTGTGTTGAATCTATAGATCCATTAGAAAGAAG
This sequence comes from Nesogale talazaci, assembly GCA_004026705.1. Classification (NCBI taxonomy): domain Eukaryota; kingdom Metazoa; phylum Chordata; class Mammalia; order Afrosoricida; family Tenrecidae; genus Nesogale; species Nesogale talazaci. The sequence continues at coordinate 17,051 of PVJH01014121.1, forward strand.
TGATTTCCTAACAATATCGAATCTTTGAGTACACAGACATAGGGTGCGATTGTTGTAGGTACCATCAAGCCATTTGCTACTCACAGCGATAGGAGGAAGCACTGCCTGGTGCTGTGACAAACTTACAGTTGTTTTTGTGTTCGAGCTCATTCTATCTTGTCAAGGGTTTGGTGCCATTCCACTTCACCAGACATGATGTCTTTCTCCAGGGACAGATGTTTCATGATAACAGGAGATGAAGTCTCCTGCTCCTTGCTTCTAAGTAGCATTCTGGCTGTACTTCTTTGAAGACAGAGTGTTTGTTCTTTTAGTAGTCCAAGGTATTTTCCATATTCTTCATCATAATTCAAATATATATATTCTTTTTGTAAAATAACAAGAAGATTCACAGGGGATTCAGTGGGTTCAGAACTCACAATGTATCAAAAGCCCATGCTGTAATGATTTCCTTAATTCCATAATGCATAATTGGAATAGACATACTTAGTGACTCTCAAAACCTCCACACTAGGTCCTTGACACGTGGAGTAGTGTTTCTTTTTAATGGTAAAAGCCAAATGGAAATTCTTAGAACTATCTGTACCTGTAAATATAGTAAGCCAAAAGTAATGCTGCCTTCTTGGTGGAATTGGAGGTATTAGTGGGCCATCATAGGTTTGAAGGAAGCATGGGGCGATGAATCTCACTACATCCACATTGAATCCATATATTTGACTTAGGCAAAGAAATGAATGGATTTTTAAGAATGAGACTGGATTACCATAAACTTAACCAGATTTTGACTCTAATTGCACCTACTGTTCCAGATGTGATTTCATTGCTTGAACAAATTAATTCATTTCCTGTTATCTGGTATGTAGCTATTAATCAAGTCAATGCAGTTTTCTCAATTTCAGATTTGAAAGGACATTTGCTTTTAGTCAGCAAGGCTAGCAATGTGTTTCATCATCTTACTTCAGAAGAATGCCAACTTTCCAACACTATAACTTAATTTAGTCCATGGAAATCATGATTGCCTTTTCTTCTCACAAGACATCACATTAGTATATCACATTGATGACATACTCTGGCTGGATCCCGGAAAGAAGAAACATCAATGAATCTAGATTTCTTTTTTAAAAAGTAATACTTTTATTGAGGACTCTGACATCTCTTATCATAATCCATACATTCCTCCAGTGTGTCAAGCACATTTGCACATATGCCACTAACATCGTTTTCACAGCATTCTCTTCCCACGTAAGACCCTGGTAGACTCTAGATTTCTTGAAAAATGATACAAATTCAGGTATCTCTCACCTCACTGAAATTTCTTGGGGTGCTGTAGTGTGCTAACATATTCCTACAAAATGAAGGATAAGTTTTTGTGGGTGATTTCTCCCACAATTAAAAAAGAGACAGAAGAGCTGTTGGATCTTTTTGGAGTACCTATTTGGAGGAGACATATTCCTTATTTTGATGTGCTACTTTGGCTGTATTTAGGTGTGCTGTTTTGTTAAAAGGACAAAACTATCTGTCTTGGAAGAAGTATGGCCAGAGTGACATCTTTTTAGGAGAGACTAGTCCCTAAAGAAAGACATCATGCGCTGAGCCCCGGTGGTGTAAGTGGTTGAGTGCGGGACTGTGGCCCGTGGGCTTGGCGGTTCAAATCCAGCGGCGGCTCTCAGGAGCAGCACTGGGTAGCTCCCATGACCACCAGAGGCAGTGATGTCAAAAAGAAAGAAAGAAAGAAAGAAAGAAAGAAAGAAAGAAAGAAAGAAAGAAAGAAAGAAAGACATCATGTGTGACAGTGAAGGGGCAGCAAAAAAGAGAAAGGCTCTCCATGAGATGGATTGACACACAATGGGTTCAGGCATAGGAGCAGTTGTGAAGATGTCGCAGGAGCATGCAGTGTTTCATTCTATTATGCATAGGGTTGGAACCAACTCGTTGGCATCTAACGTGAATAAAGTTGTCCTATTTATTAGGTGACCCACTTGATAGGGCACAGAACAAGAAACGATTCTGCAACGTGTTCAAGCTACTGCCCAAGATACTCTGTCACTTGAGTCATATGACCCAGCTGATGCTTGACATGTCAGTGGCAGATAGAGATGCAGTTTGGAATCTTCAATAGGTATCTGTTTGTAAATCACACCGTAGACACTTAGGACAATGGAGAAAAGCCCTATCATCCACTGCAGATAATGACTGTCCTTTTGAGACACAGTATTTGTCATGCTACTGGGCCTTGGTAGATCTTGAATGCCTAACCAAGGACCACCAATTCACCACACAGCCTCATATACACATCATGAACTGGGCCTTGTTTGATCCACAGAGTAATAATGCTGTAAGTGTGAAACAGCACTCCATCACTCAATGGTAGTGATATGTACAAGAGGAGGCTTGAGCAGGATCTGAAGGCATAAGCACATTGCATGAAGAAGTGACACACAGGGCTATGGTTTCTACTTCTGTCATTACATTTTTTTCTATACCTCTGCCCTATGGGGTTGCATATAATCAACTGGCTGAGGAAGAGAAAACTTGTGTTTGGTTTCTAGATGGTTTTGCAGACTATGCAGTCACTATTCAAACAGTCATGACATTATGACCTCCTTTGAGGATCTTCCAGAAGGAGAGTAGTGAAGGAAAATTCTCCCAATTGGCATAACTTGGAACAGTGGATCTGGCGGTTCATTTTGCTTTGAAGGAGAAGAGACCAAATATGTGTCTGTATATTGATTCAGGAACTGTGGCCAATAGCTTGGATGGATGATCAGGGATTTGAAAAGACCCATGACTGGAAAGTTGGTGACACAGAAGTGTGTTTGGAAGAGGTAGACCTTCCTGAATGGGTCAAAAGGGGAATATACTTATCTCTCATATGAATACTTATCAAAGAGTTACATTGGCAGAGGGGGATTTTACCAATCAATTGGATAGATGACATGTTCTGTGGGAAACAGTTATCCTCTTTCTCCAGCCACTCCTCTCACTGCCCAATGAGCTCGTGAACAAAGTGGTCATTGTGGCAGGGACAAAAGCTGCATGTGAGCTCAGAAACATGAATTTCCACTCACCAAATGTGGCACTGCTGAGTGCTCAGCACCCTATGCCGAAACCTGGTCCTCAGTATGGGAACATACCTCAGGGCCATCAACCAATAGGTTGATAGTTTTTTTGCATCAGACAACTTTCATCATAGGAAGAGCAGAGTTTCGTTTGTAATGGCACACTTATCTGGATATAGATTTGCCTTTCTTGCATGCAGTGCCTTATGTAATTACTATCTGTATACAAACTGAATGGCCTAAACTGGTATGGTATCCCCAGAGAGTTGCCTCAGCTAAAGGGACACGCTTCATAGCAAATGAAGTGCAGCAATTGGCCCAAGCTCATGAAATTTCCTAGCATTACCATGTTCCCTTCAGCATCTGTCAACATTTCAAAGCTCTACATAAGATTTGCTGAAGGCCATCCAACAATGGTTGCATCAGTACCTGGACAGGAGATGCCAGATATTCAGGCTGGATTCAGAAGATGATGTGGAGCAAGAGATATCTTTGCTGGTGTCAGACCAATCCAAACTCAAAGCAGAGAATACCAGAAGAATGTTTTATTGCCTATGCAAAGGTGTGTCACTATGTGGACCATAATAAGTGATAGATAAACCTGAGAAGAATGAGGATTCCAGATCACATCATGGTGATATTGAAAGTACCATGGACTGTAAAAAAACCAAACAAGTTTGTCTTGGAAGAAATATGGACAAAATGCTCATTAGAGGGAAGGATGGAACACATGCACTTTGGGCATGTATAGCATGCCTGGGGAAGGACATCTTGTTAGGTAAAACTAGAGGGGCAGTGACAAAGAGGAAAGCCCTCAATGAGATGGATTGGCACAGTGACTGAGCAATGGGTTCAAGCAAAGGAACAATGATGAGGATGATACAGAATCATGTAGTATTTCATTATTTGTGCTTAGGGTTCCAGTGGGCCGGAACCAACTGGATATCACCTTAAAAACAACAACCACATCCTCTGTTATCCTGAAGCACCTAGCTTGATAGACTGGTGGAATAAAGTTGCAGAGACAATTATGGCTCCATGGGAATACTTTGTAGGGTTCAGCACTGTTCTCCAGGAGGCTGTATATGTGATAGATTTAAATAAAGGGTTATTTCTTTAATAGCCAGGATTCACTGTACCAAGGGGTACAAATGAAAATGGTACCACTTGCTATGACTTCTGGTGATCAATGGTGATCCTTGCCACCCTATGCTATCTGAGTCTAGAGGTCTTAGTTCTTCTACAGGGAGGCATACTCCCTCCTGAAGGCACAACATGGATTTCATGGAACTGGAAGTTAAGTATGCTCCCTAGACCACTTTGGGCTCTTCATGCCTCTGAGTTAACTGAAGAAGAATGGAGTTACTGTAAAGAGTGGTGTGATTTACCCTAATTATTATGGAGAAATTGGATTTTAGGTAAAGAAATGATGTCTGGAATCCTGGAGATTTTGCCATGCCCTTTGATTCAAGTTAATGATAAAATAAAGCAACTCAACTCTGGTATGACACTAATGGTTCACACTCTTGAGGAATGAAGAATCGAATGATCCCACTAGTCAAAGAATCAGAACCAGCTGAGATGCTTGCTGAGAGTAAAGGAAATACAGACTGGGTGGTGGAAGAAGGTAGTTCTAAATACCAGCTATGGCCATGTGATCAGTTGCAGAAAGAACTATAATTGTTATCAATGCTTCTTCCTGGCATACAATGTTTTTGCTTTGTTCACTTATAAATGATAAAATTTAAATGGAGTTAGTGCATTTTTGGTTATATACACATTAGGCATATCATAGTAAACACCCATATGGGTTCATTTTTGTCTTTATTTACAAATTATGCACGGTTTAAGGAGATACGTGCAGGTTCTCAATCGATAAGGGGTAGACGTGATAGTTAAGACTTTTTGTCAACTTGTCTGGCCCAGGATTTTCAGCAGTTCTGTGTTGAAGACGAGGTGACCTCTCAATATTAGAGCTCTTCCCTGAGAGTGTGGTGCATATCCAAGGCACGTGGGCATTGTGCAATGGATTCTTTGGTTTCTGCTGGATCTGATCCTACATGTGGCTTGTCAACATCTGGTCCTTCAGACTCGAGTCAATGGTCTGATATATTCCCTGCCAATCCATTAGCCACCCTCATCTTACCTGCTGCTTACGTCCTTTCAGTTCTGCAGGCAAAAGCTGACTTGCCAATGTTGGCTCATCAATCCATGTAACTGCTTGTATCAGAAGCCTCTAGCCTCTAGTCAGAATTCACTGACTTGGAATGTTCCAATCACTACAAATGTCTGAGCTACTTATTCCACATAAACCTCTCCCTTCTCTTATCTCTAGATTAACTATATCTATATGCATATATATGCTTCACTGAGTTTGCTTCTCTTGAGAATCCAGATTAAGACATAGAGATAGGCCATCTCTTTAGTCTTTTATGGGTTTTGATAGTTTATGTCTTGCAGGGACTTGCTTGGTCTGTTTTTTTTTCTCAGCTATCAAATTTGTGAGCATAGCTTTATCTGTTCTAATTTTTTCTAACTTTGCAATATCTGTGAGATCTGAAATTGGTGATTGATGCCATCTCACTTTTTTCTTGGTCTGACTAGCTAGAGTTACAAATAATTTAGAATATTGTTTTCAAATAAACAGTTTTGTTTTGGTTAATATTTTCTTTCTTCAATAATTTCAATAACTTCTGATGTGAGTTTTATGATTTTTTTTCATCTGCTTACTTAGTCTTAGCCTGATATTTTCTGTACTTCCGGAAATTGGAAACTTACTAACTTTAAATCTTTCTTCTTTTCTTTTTATTTGGGGGGGCATCACTGCCCTCTGTTGGTCGTGGAAGCTACCCAGCGCTGCTCCTGAGAGCTGCCGCTGGATTTGAACCGCCAAGCCCATGGGCCGCAGTCCCGCACTCAACCACTTACGCCACCAGGGCTCAGCCCTAGAGCTTTCTTCTTTTCTAATGTTTGCATTTAATGATGTCAGTTTCCTTGTAAACTCTCCTGCCCTAGATCCAACAAAGCTAGGCAAGTGTTGTTTTCATTTTTATTTAGCAATGTATACTTAATTTTTTTCTGGGTATGTCTTTGATTCATACATTATTTAGAAGTATATTGCTTAATTTCTAAATATTTGAGCATTTTCAATCTACTTTTCTGTCACCATCTTTTTAATCCGACTGTCATTAGACATATTTTGAGTCATACAAGTAAAAGAGCACTGCTACAAAATCACGCAAACATTCATTACATATAAATGTGAAGTCATTGTTTCTCAGCATGTTTTCTATGTCGGTCTATGCATATCTGAAGAAAGTGCATGTGTCTCTCTAACACTTTACCCAGGATTTGGTACCCTGCAATTACACCACATCAAAACATCATTTTTGGCATCTTTGAGGGATTCAAGTTGTGTTCCTTTTAAGTGTTCTTTCAGCTTGCAGAACTAAAAGAAATCTTGGTGATCCCTAAAAATAGTGCCCATAACCTTCTGAGCTGACTTATCTGCCTTGAATTTAACTGGCTCAGCACCTCTCCTCAAAAGCCGTGGTTTTGATTGTACCTTTTTCATTTGAAGGTATCTTAATGCTACTAAAACTGCATGTGAGTCCTGTGACTTATTAGGGTGGCTGTGCTGGGGACAGAGTCCACCCTCGCCCTTGTCCCTCTCCTAGAAACAGAGCAAGAGAGACAGAGGGACAGGTATACCATTGCTCTGGAGTTTCTAACTATAGACTCTTGAGGACAAACTTCTTGGCATCCCAGTGTTCAAATCCTTTCAGTCAGTGGAATGCCAGGGTTCTGGAAGCTCTGGAGCAATCTCAGCTTGAGTCCTGTGTGATGGTGTAAACATGTAATTCCTCATACGGATCTCTTTCTTGTGGAAAAGACAAGCCCACCCCCATTATCATCTTCCTACACCCCCCCATCATCTTCAGGATCCTGCATTCACAAGGTCACTCTAGCTACAAAGACATTTGTCTGTGTGGGTGATCTGGAGCAGCAGGGTGATCTCATCTTTGTATAGGGCAAGAGAAACCGGAAACATGCAGCAGTTGTCCTTCCCCATGGTTGTAGGTGGCACAACTGACCATCACAATGATTTCTCGGTACCTACGGTCACCTGGGACAGCACATTGGACAAAGCCATGTGAATGAGCCGGGTCTCCATAAAGGTGCATTTGCTACCAGTTTCTCCAAATGTGATGCTTCTCTTCCTATAAGCATCTCTAAGGGTCCGAGAGGGCTGGCTAGCAGAGTTAAGAGCTGGCAGCATTCAGGCACAATTTAGAGCAGAGGTCTGTGCTCTTGGATGGCCCAAGGTCCTGTTTTCCAAAGGAGGCTTAATTTCGCCGGTGTGAACCCTCTAATACACAGTGAAAGGATCAGAAAAACGTCCTTGTCAAAGGAGCTAGGGAGCTGGGTCTGAATCCGAGTCTCCATAGTGATGCCTCACCATGGAGCCACACCCCAGACTGTGTCAGGTGATGTCATGGGGCTTTGGGGGCTCGTTCACTTTCGTCACTTCAGAAGAGCAAATTAAGCTAGAAAAAAGACATCGTAGCTAGTGAAGGAGAGGGTCAACTAAAATGAAGATATCTGTGGGGTTTTTTGTTTTGTTTTTTTGGACATCACTGGTGGTGGGAGTAGGAGGCCCAGCCTTTGCTCCTGTGGAGCCGCTGCTGGAATTGAACCTCCATCCCAGTGGGCCGCAGTCCTGCGCACAACCACTACACCACCAGGGCTCAGCCCGAAGATATCTTTGGATTAAAACATATCAGCATAACATGTTGAGATAAACCCTAAAATGAACACACAAAAAGCAAAGCTAAACAAAACTACAGACAATGTTGAAAATCAGATCAGGTCCAGAATGCATCAGACAGGGGTAAACAACTGGCAAAGTTTTAACTGCTCAAGTCAGAATAATCCTTTCGATCTCCTATAGGGACAGCAAGCAGAATAAGGGTCTTGGGGGGCGGGGTACAGTTATGGTGCTGGGGCAAAAAGGATACCCTGTCAAGGAGTCTAGGAAGGAAAAGAATGTTTGGAAACTGATTTTACAATTTCCAATTTTACAATACTGCTTGTTGTGCTTGAATTATGAAATGATGTGATCTATGTATTCATTCTCAATTAATAATAAATAAATAAAAATAACAACAATCAGAAAGAAGCACTGCTTTGGGCAAAGTTTCTGTTTGGGGGCAAAGTTTTTCAGAGGTCCAAGAGTGCCAGAGGATGGATAACACAAACTGAGTGAGACATTTTTCTGTAGAGCTTGCTGGGCTCTGGAATGACTTCCGAGGGCACAGCAACGTAGATTGTTTTGAAACAGGCTGCCTTCTGGATCTAAGGAACTGGTTATCTTCCTTCCCCGGAGAAGAAGCATTTGCTCCAAGGGCAGAGGTGTGGACCTGTTTTCCTGGAGCTGAAGAACACAGCCCGCCGTGCTCCATGAGGGTCTTGAGGAAGCCCGTGGTTCAAACATCTAGACACATCAGTTCTTCACCAGGACACCACGTGGTGCCAATCACTCTTCCTACTCTGTCTGCCATGGACCAGGGAGGGCACCGAGTTGTCCCCGGCAGAGTGTGGAGCTTGGACTGAGTGTGTTACCAGGGTCGACTTCTTGGTACTGTGTTCTGGCTAGATTCTTGGCCACCTCGCGAACTCTGGCTACTCTTTGGGTGTGCTGTGCCTTCCTAGTTTCAATTCTGTTTTCCACGGTGACTTTGGTGTGTAACTCTTGGCGTTTCTTTGGTGAATTTGGGTCATTGAGAGACAACATCAGCAATCGGTCAGATATGGGCAGGGCTGCAAACTCATACCTTTTGGGCCCAGGAGGTACCCTTGCTAGTGTGATTCTTAGCTCAGAGTGACCCCACTTGTGTCCCAGAAAAGCTCATTCTAGAGGGTTTTCAAAGGCTGGTATTTCCAGGCCTTTCTTTTTCTGGGTGGACTGAGACTGCCAACATTTAGATCAGCAACCAAGTGTAACTTTACACCCCCCATTGCACCAGGGAAAGGGCTGGTGTAAGCAGAGGGAGGGAAAACCAAGCCCACATACACTGCTGTCCAGTGGGCTCTGATATATTCGCCCCTCCACAGAATGTAAGCCTTTAGAGAAGCAGACCCTTCTGCTATGGAGGGGAGGGTGGCTTTGGACCCCAACCTTCCCTTTAGCAGACCAATGCTTAATCTACACCAGGGCTCTTTTATGGTCAGAGTGTCATCCGAGAAAAGGCAGAGTCAGGTCTGTTTCTTTCTTTAATTTATGTTTTTACTTTAAAAAATTACTTTTGGTGGGGTTCTTACAGCTCTTATCACAATCCATCCATCCATCCATCCATCCATCCATCCATCCATCCATTGTGTCAAGCACAATTGTACATATGTTGCCATTATCCTTGTTTCTTTGAATCCATTTGTAACTTGACCTATTCCAAGAAAATAAAGTATTACAATACCAATGTGCATTTTATTTTACAATTGTCAAGTCCTTCCTGGTGTATTCTGATTTATCTATTGTTTTCATAGTAAACCTGTAATGTGCTATGTTTAAATATTTACCATACTAATTGTATTTTTCTGATTGCAAATGTTTTTGCAAACATTTGTAGAGCCAGACGCAAAATACACCTACATTCTACCCCACAGCCAATATTCCTGTATAGGAGTTCTAAGACTTACAGGGGAAGATAGCCTCATCTTTCTCCTTATGTTTGGTTGGTAAGCTTGAATGACCAACGTTGTGTTTAGCAGTTCAACACTTACCCAACAGTGCCACCAGGACATGTTAGAGAGGTGATGGACAGTGGTTTATGTGCCTTTATCTTTTAGGTGCCCCTTGAGGGCCTTGTGGTGAGGCAGGCACTGTGAATGCCTCTTGCCATTTCATAGAAGGTAAAGTGGGACCCCTGGGTCATTAAACATGGGCTTGGAGACACTGGACCATTCATTTGATGAGTATGAATCCTGTGGTGTAGGGTCAATGTACTTCATTACTACAAGCCTTCTTGAGAGCCCTCCTTCTACAAGCCCTCATGAGCTGAGCCCCAGAGATTGAGGAGCGAGTCGAGGTAAGGTGCTCTAGGAGTCTATAGTGAAGGGGCACATGGAGGTGGCTAAGCAACGATAATTTGATGGTACTCGTTTCCTAGGCATGCTGTAGAATATCATCACACACCGAGTGCCTTAGACACGGGAATGGATTCTCTCAAGGTCCTGGAGGCCAGAAATCAAGGTGCTGGCAGAGGCTCTAGCAGAGAATTCTCCCTTGACATCCACCTACAGGAGGCCCCAGATGTTCCTTTGCTGGTGACACCATCATCCAATCTCTGTCTCCATCTTCCTATAACTGTCTTCTCCCTTTGTTTATGCTTTCTGTTTTTCTTATAAGAAGACTAGTCATTGGATTTAGGGCCCACCAAAAGAAAGAAGTTGGAGGAGTTCCAAGGTTGTAACTTTTCTTTCTCTTTTCTACTCCATTTATTTGTGGCATAAACAGTATCTACACAGGGGAAAACATAAAAAGCACAGTTGCACAGCCCAGTTCACTGACAATTACCTAGTTTCTTCTACTTTTGCTGTTACATCAGTGCAAATATTTTTATTCTTAAGAAAGGTGTGGAAAAATAGCTCAGTAAAACTTCTTTTAAAATTCATGCTTTCATTTGATAATTCAGTATGCATCCTTATTTCTGAGGGTATAATTTTTTTCTTTTTCAAAACCATTTCATTGGGAGCTAATGTCTTTCTGTTTTTCAGACTGAGGAACCTATTGAGACAAGTAGAATAAGGATTCCTGGGGGTGGGAGGGTAGGTTGGGGACAGTGGGGGAGGAAGAATAGAGTGGGGATCAACAGAGAGCTGATAACAAGGAGTTTAAGAAGGAAGAAAATGTTTGAAAACTGTGATAGCCATTGTACAGTACTGTGTGATATGATTAAACTATATGTGGCTTGATATGATATTTGTATTAGATCCCAATAAAATAGTTTTGAAGAAAACTATTTTAGAAATTAAGAAATAAGATCCTATTTCTTAATACGGTCACATTTTGAGGTCTAAAATCAACACCAGTTTTGAGGTAAGTATAAACTCCGCTACAAAGACACACATTGAGCACCAGGGTGTAGGGTAGAGGGTGAAGCTATAGGGAGAATCGAAGGAGGCTCTTTTCAGGCAGAGGGAGTTCAATTGACCTTTACATGTGAATGTCATCACTTCATATTCTTTCTCACGAGCATCCTAATCTTTCCCAATCTCAGTGAGGCCTGCCTTCCTGATGCCCTGTACAAGTGAATGCATGGCTAGTGCTCCATACCCAGGAGTCTGAGTACCTGGACCTCGGAGTTGACAAAACACCCTAGAAGGGCTCTGGAGAGAGCTGGAGACCTGTGTTGGATGTTCAAGTGAGAGACTCTTCTCCTTTCTAATTATGGACCAGGACTATTCAGAATTGAGGGTGCTGGGCTATATTTTCTACCTGTGGACACACTGTGGGGAAAGAATATGCTAAGGCACATGGGAGCACTGTGGAAAAAAAAGTGATTACAAAATGGACTATGGAAAAAACATATACAATTTGAGCCTCAGGATTGGACAAAGACGTGTATGAAATCATTTCTCTTGCAGCTGGATGGTTTCTGACCAACTTAGTGGGTGAAACTCTAAAAGGCAGAAGAGATCTTAGGAAAGGCTCAGTCAGGAAGAGACAACAAGAGGGGGCAGAGGGAAAATACAAGGAGAAGGCACGGAGTCCCGTCGGGATGTTCAGAGGCTGGTCTGTTCAGGGGGAGCTAAACATCTAAACAATATGCAAGTGACCCGTGGTCCGTTAAGTTTGGTAAATGAGACATTAAGTATAGGGAAAGAGTGTACCGACTGCAGCCTTTTTGTAATACACATAATGGTTTTTGCTTCTTTTTGAGTTTACTCAAGAATTCTAGACTGGAATTTTGGGGTGTGCTTATGGAAATAGAAAAGCACTGAATAAAAAAAATTTAGAGTAAGATATAGGTAAGATTACATTTTTTAGGGGTGAAAGAGAGAGGGAGGGAGAGGAGGCAGGACAATCAGTAGGGTAGTAATTTCGGTCATCCTGGCAAGAAGTGCTGTGGGGAGCAATAGGTGGGGACGGAGAGAGGAGAGAACAGATGAGGGAGCTATTTCAGTGAGGAATCAATGGAACTGAGGGACAGATTGGATGTGGGGGTGAGGAGGAGGTGGAGTGTAGCTGCCAGGCTCTGGGCTTGAGTAAGCCGGGTGGTAATGCCACTAGCTGAAAATGAGAAGTGGTGGGGAAGGAGTCTGGGCCTCTCATTCAGAGCATGTGAGGATGAGTGCCATCTGGCCTGACACTGTAGATCAAGGAGGAGCTGACTTGGCAAGAACCTGACAGTGGCCATGTGAAAACCACACTATGTGCAGGGCCCAGAGCCTGTGGAATGCTCTGGACAAGCCCAGATCCCTTTGTGGAGCACAACGACATCAGAGCCTTTTAGCTTGCTCTTGTGAGCAGCTGAATGTATAGGATTCCACTGCCAATTCTCTGTAACGAGGTGCAGCCATTATTTTAAAATTGTTTTAGAGTTCTGGCTTTCCTTTTAATTCCAAATAGCCTTTTAATCCTCTTGCTCCTATATTTAACATATTTAATGAGATTTATTTTCCGTAATTCTTGAAACTGATCATCTTGAATTGGGTCAAATTCTCTACCCGCATGCCAGCATTTCTATTTTTAGTGCAAATCCTCAAGCAAGAGCAGCCTTTCAGGCATAGTTGTCAGAGCTGACTTTCTACCACATTCTGGCTTTCTCAAGCCAGACAAAGACATATATATATATATATATATATATATCAATAGATTTCAAGCTGAGTCTATCTACACCATGCAGGAATACTGTGTAGTTTAGAATTGAGAAAGGGGTAGATCAGGTTGTATGCTCTCATCATAATTACTAAATCTGTATGTTCAGCCAATAATCAGGAGCTGGATTTTATGAAGAAGAACATGTCAATAGAATAGGAAGAAAACTTACTTAATAACTTGTGACGTGCAGATGACACAACCTTGCTTGCTGAAAGCGAAGAGGACTTGAAGCACTTGCTGATGAAGACTAAGGATTGCAGCCTTCAGTTGCAAAGAAAACCCACATCCTTATACCTGGACTAATAGGTGAAATCACGATAAACAGGAAAAAGACTGAAGTATTATCAAGGATTAATCTTGTTCGGACCCAAGATCAATGTTCATGGGAACAGCAATCCAGAGACCAAAAGATGCATTACAGTAGGTTACTCTGCTCCACAAAACCTCCTTAAAGTATTAAAAAGCAAGGATTTTACTCTGAACACTAAGATACACCTGACCCAAGCCATGGGATTTTCATTCATCTCATACGCTTGTGAGCGTTGACCCTTGAACAAAGAAGATGGAAGAAAAATGGATGCATTTGCCTCATGGTGTTGGCAAAGAATCTTGAAAGTACCACAGACTGCCAAAAGAGCAGATTTGTCTTCGAAGCACAGCCAGAATGCTCGTTAGAGGCAAGGATGGTGAGGCTTTGCTTCACGTACTTGGAACATTTTGTCAGGAGAGACCAGTCCCTGGAGAAGGGCATCATGCTTGTTGCTGAAGTGGAGAGACAGTGCAAAAGAGGAAGCCCCTCAACAAGAAGGATGGACACAGTGGCAGCAACAATGATCTCAAGCACAGCAACGTGTGTGGCGATGGCACCGGACCAGGCAGTGTTTTGTTCTGTTGTACACAGGGGCGCCACGAGTCTCCACCAACTTGATGACATTTGACAACAAGAGCAAGAACAAGAACAACATAACTTTCTGCCCAGCCTTTTCTGATCTCCTTATTCTTATGAATCTCTTCTTCCCTGGTGGTTTCCTCAAATCCACTTAATGCTCGTTACCTTTGTCTCCAGTGCCACTATAACTCCTTGATCTTGGACTGCCAGCTGGGGAAAGCACCTGGAGGCACTCTCCTTCCTTGTGATTTCTGTCACTGTGGTGGGTGATGGGTCGAAGAGAGTGGGTTTCGAGTGTGGTGTCAAAGAGGTCAATCCCAATGTCAAGGAGGCCATGAAGAAAAAGAGTGTTTGGAAACGGATTGCGGTAGCCACTGTACAATTGTGCTGGATGGGATTGAGCTATGGAATGACTCCAGATTAATAATAAATAAAAAATAAAAATAGAGGGTTACAATAGCATGCGAATTTTTTTTAGGGGGGGGGGCATCACGGCCCTCTGGTGGGAGTAGATGGCTCAGCCTAGCTCCTGGAGAGCTGCAGCTGGATTTGAACCGCCAGCCTGGTGGACCACAGTCCCACACACAACCACTACGCCACTGGGGCTCAGCCCGAGAATTTTTTTAAAGTGGTCAATCCAACTACCTATTTTATTAAGAACCAAACCAAAACCAAACTTGGAACCATCAAGCAAATTCCAACTCATGGAGATGTCATATGTTACAGAGAGGAACTGATCTCCCCAGGACATTTAGGCTATGATCTTTATGGAAGAAAATCACTAGGTCTCTTTTCAAATGTGCTACTGGTGGGTGCAAACTATTTGTGCCACCAGTGGAATTTAACATCTTTCGAAAAATGATAGCCACCCTGTAAACTACTGGTGGGCTGATCATGGATCTTTTCTCTGTTCTACAATGCTCTTTCTATCTTGACTGCGGGACTCCACTCTTCCTTCAGATATGCACCAGGTATCTGCTCGTGAATCAGTCTTTCTGGATGTTTCTAAGGTTGCAGGGCCCTTTCCTGTTCTGACTGTAAGAGTCCTATCCAAGAGCGGAGTTCACGACTCTGGACTCAAATGGTCTGCTTACTTGCCTGCATTTCCCACTGGATGTCTTTAGTTCCTAGACTCCAGTTGTAGATTATTAAGGGGATCCCTGGCCGGGAGAGATTGAGCTTCATTTTCTGAAATGCAGGATGCTGATACAAGGGGACAGGCTTAAGTCACCCAAACAGTAATCATTTTCCTAAATTTCTTTTTACTTGCAAAAATTTGTTTTGTTTTGTTTTGGGACATCACTGCCCTCTGGTGGTCGTGGGAGCTACCCAGAGCTGCTCCTGAGAGCCGCCCTGGATTTGAACGGCCAAGCCTGAGGGCCGCAGTCCTGTACTCAACCACTTAGGCCACTGGGACTCAGCACCCCCAAGTTCTTTTATTTAAATTCTATCATTTCAAAAAATTTTTTTTGTGGGCGTAGTATCACTGCTCAAATTTCAAAATCAGTTTGTATCTATTATCTCACTTAATTCTCCTGTTGGTCCTCTGAAGGACGGCTGTCACGCTTGAGGAAACAGAAGTTTTGGTAGATGAATGATGTTCAGGATCACAAAGGTAATATATAAACAGCCAAGCCAAAATGGAAGCTCAGGTATTTAAAGCATTGCATGGTTATTTCACTGCATTAAATAGAAAGACAAACTTTAAATACTCTTCTGTAATTAACTTAATTTCATACACTTAGAGGGTGGCTTGAAGTTGGCTGGAATGAATGGGCATGCCTTCTGGACACAGCCCACTGAACAGGCTCTGTGGAAGATGGGAGCAGTCGATGTCCAGTGCTCTCGGGGTTTAGTCAGCTGGAAGTAGGGACCGCAGGAAGGACGGCACACTTCTTAAGATTTGGTAGGAGGTCTTGTGTACTGTGAGCAGGGTCAGCATTTCATGTCAGCAATATTGAGACTTTTAGGAATCTCTACAAAAAGGTAGGTCTGCTGGTGGATGGTATGTGGTCGATTGTGTGAGTATTGGTAGCATCCACATGGGCTGGTGTCTGTGTTGAGAGGTTTGTTTCTGAAGAGATGTTTTCTATCCTGCAATTGTTGACACTGTGAAGGTCATTAGTTAATGTAATATTCCATTGGGGCAGCTTCCTCTGAAATAGCCCATGTGGTCACGGAGTGGGGTGGAGTCCTTTCCCATTGCTGGGCAGTGGCTTCTGTGCACATACATTTTGTTGTAGAAATGCTGATGAAAGGGTTTTGTCTAGTTTTTTAGGAAACAGGTGCACATTAATCATAGCAGAAAATTCATGATTAGTTGCAGATTTTCTTGGTACTGACCAAAGTTTTACTTGAATCTATGCAGCAATATACAATTTTTAACTAATCTTAGCACTTATTAACAATGCTACTAGGTGTTCATGGAGGTATACTATGTTACATCCTCAACAAAAACCATGAGAAGGTGCTGTTACATTGTCAGACAAAGTTAGGAGTTATATCGACATGGTATTCCAAGGTGTGTTGGTCTTAGTAGCAGTTAGCCTCCTGCAAATCACTCACTGAGGGTTGTAGAAGCAGCAGTAGGCATGTCACCAGGAGGTTGCTTTGATTCCAATGGAGTAAGTGGCCTAGGAGTGTATTGTGCAAACCATAAGGTCAAGGGGCTGACATCAATTAGTAGCTTACCCAACTTCTCATTCAAACATTTTAAGCTGGAGTTAAGACCTGTGATAATTACTAGAAGGCTGGAAATGTCTTCTTTAAGATCTTTTTCTTTTCAATGATTTTATTGGGAGTTCTTACAGCTCTTATAAAATTCAATACATCATTCGTATCGTCATATTTGTACACATGTTGACATATTCATTTCCAAATATTTTCTACTTGAATCCTTGGTATGAGCTCCTCTTCCACGCTCCTTTTTTTTTGGGTGGGGGCATCACTGCCTCTGGTGGTCATGGGCGCTACCCAGTGCTGCTCCTGAGAGCCGCCGCTGTATTTGAACCTCCAAGTCCACGGGCTGCAGTCCTGCATTCAACCACTTACACCACCGGGGCTCAGCCCTACCCTCTTTTTTTTTTTTTTAATCATTTTAGGGGCTGAGCTCCGGTGGCATAATGGTTGTGCATGGGGCTGCGGCCCACAGACTTGGCGGTTCAATTCCAGCTCCACAGGAGCAAAGACTGGGCCTCCTACTCCCACCACCAGAGGGCAGTGATGCCCCCCCCCCCCAAAAAAAAACCCCAAAAAAACCCAACAACAAAAAATATCATTTTATTGGGGGTTCATACAACTCTTACCATGATCCATACATATATCGATTGTATGCAGGCCACATTTGTAAACTTGTTGCCATCATCACTCTCAAAACATCCTCCCTCCACTTAGGCCCCCAGTACCAGCTCCCTATATTTCTCTCCGCCCACCCCTCCCCCATGAACCCTTAATAATTTACAAATTGTTATTCCTTAATCATATCATACACTGTCCAAAGGGTCCCTTCACTCACTTCCCGGTTGCATTTTTAACCTTTGTAATGAATCCAAAATCCTTGCTTCTGACTCCTACTCCAGCCCCATCTTTTTCAGGGGCACAGCATTGAGCATATTTGTTGCTCTGTTACTGAGTTGTTTTGCAGGCAACACCTTTTGGCTTACCAATGATAGAGGTTTGTCCTCAGCATACTAGATGCTGTCAGTGTAAGTGCTTTCAATTAGTTACTTGGACAAGTTTCTGTTGATTTCGATACTTGTAGACATAGGAAAATCCTCTCTTCTCTTAACTGTGAATCTTTCGAATATGTGTTTGTTAATAGACCTTGAAATCTTCAACTCCAATTTCCAAGCCCACGAGTGACTTCTCAGTCCTTAATTCCTACTCTCTGAATCTCTTTTTTTTCCTCTTGTAGATAATTTTTATTGTTGCTTTTATTGGAGGCCTTTACAATTCTTAGGACAACCCATACAACAATTGCATCAAGCTTATCTGTACATATGTTGGCAGCATTCTTTTCTAAACAATTACTTTTTAAAATTGTCTTATTGGGAGCTCATACAACTCTTATCTTAATCTGTACATACATCCATTATATGCAAAGCACATTTGTACACTCGCTGTCATTTTTCCCCTGCCAAAGTGTTTACTACCTCCAGTCATATCTGCCAACCAACAATCTTCCGTTGGGTCTTGTCCATAATGGGACTACGTTCTTGAAAATTCTGCCTACTTCGCCAGCCTTATAGGAACACTCAAATGCAGGACACTTACACCAATTTCACCTTTGGAAAGATATTCCTCATTTCAAATAATTGGTTCACTGACACACTATGTGCCTCACTTGAGTTCGGAAAAATGTGGCTGCCAAATCAATACTATCCCCCCTTTTCTTTTGAAAGCCAAATCAATGACATTGCACTTACCTAGTACTTAAATTATGTTTGAAGGTTTTCAGGGTGAGGCCAAAGCTATAGAGGATCAGCACAATGCAATGTCTTCCGGATAGGCGAGGGATTTGTGCCCACTAGATTTCAAATTCCTATTCTTGTCGATTTGATGCCAATCCATAGTAACCCTTTAGTAGCCCTGGTCGGTTAGCAGAAAAATTTGTAGTTGGAACCCACCAGCTGTTCTGTAGCAGAAAGATATAGTAGTTCACGTTCATAAAAGATAGCTGTTGTTGTTGGTAGGTGGCACTGAGTCGGTGCTGATGTATAGCGGCCCTTAACTACAACGGAAGGAAACATCACTCAGTCCTGTGCAAGCCTCACAATCGTCATGGTTGAGTCCATCTGCTCAATGATTTCCTCTTTGACTGCCCCTTCACTTTACCACGCATGATGTCCTTTGTACAGGGACTGGCATCTCCCAACCACATGTCCAAAGTATGTGAGACAAAATCTTGCCATCTTCACTTCTAAGAAGCATTCTGGCTGTGCTTTTGCCAAGACAGATTTGTTGATTCCTGTGGCACTCCATGGTTTTTCAATATTCTTTGCCAGAACCACAATTCTAATGCATTTATTCTTCTTTGGTCTTCCTTATTCAATGTCCAACTTTCCCATATGTATGAGGTGACTAAAAAATCATATCTTGGGTCAAGTGCACCTTTGTCCTCAAAGTAACATTCTTGATTTTCAAAACTTCAGAAAGGTCTTGTGCAGCAGTTTTACCAAATGCAATGCATCATTTGATGTCTTGACCACTGCTAGCATGAGCGTTGACTGTGGATCCAAATAAGATGAAACCCTTGACAAGTTCAATCTTTTCTGTTTTTCAGGATGTTACCCGTTGGCCCAGTGGTGAGGATTTTGGTCTCCTTTACACCGAGTTGTGACCCATACTGAAGTCAGCAATCCTTGATCTTCATCAGCAAGAACTTCAAGCAAAGTCAAATCAATAATCTTTTTAGCTTTCTTTAAAAAAAAACATTTTATTGGGGGCTCTTACAGATATTATAACAATCCACAAATAAATGGTATCAAGAAAACTTGTACATATGTTGCCATCATTTTCAAAACATTGTCTTTCTACTTGAAATTTTTGATATCATCTCCTCTTTTCTCCTTCCTGCCCCCAACTCTCGTGAACACTTAATAAATTATATATTATTATTATTATTATTATTATGTTTCTATATCTTACACGGTACACTGGGTCCCTTAACCCACATTTCTGTTATTCATTCATCCTTGATATCAGTTCCCCCTCCTCCCCTTCCCCACCCACCTTTACCATACCCTCATCTTATTGCAACTCCCATTACTGCTTATGAGGGGTTTATCTGCCCTGGATTCTGCATATCAAAAGCTCTCATCTGTACCAATGTACATATTCCAGTCTAGCCAGATTTGTGAGGTAGAAGTTGGGTCATGATAGAGGGGTGTAGCAGAAGTTTCAAAGAACTAGAAGAGTCTTGTGTATTTAGTCAATGCCATACTACACACTGTGTGGATTATGTCTTCTGTGTGACCCTTCTGTGAGGAAATGTCCAATCGTCTACAGATGGGCCTTGGGCTTCCACTCTGACTCCTCTCCTTCACACAGATATAATTGTTTGTTTTGATTTTTTGATGCCTGATCCTGTTGACAGCTTGTGATTGCACAGGCTGGTGTGCTTCTTCCAAGTGGGCTTTGTGGCTTCCCTGCTAGATGGTCATTTGTTTAACTTCAAGCCTTTAAGACTTGAGACGTTATATCTTTTAATAGCTGGCCACCACCAGCTGATCTTGACCACGTTTGCTTATGCACCATTTTGTCTTCAGCGGTTGTGTTGAGAAGGTATCATACAGTGCCAGGTTATTAGAACAAAGTGTTCTTGTGTTGAGGGAAGACTCAACTAGAGGCCCAAAGTCCATCTGCTACCTTTAACACTTTAACATATAAATATATGTACATAGACCAATACCCCTATCATTATATATTAATATATTTACATATGTATATGCCTATATTTATACCTCTCTCTATAGATTTTGCCTTCTAGTTCTTTTCTCTATTTCCTTTTACTTTCCTCTTGTTCCACCCTTCATGTTCACCCTTCATTAGGTGCTCAGTAATTCCTCTTGGCTACATTGCATTTAAACTAACCCCAGCAGACATTCCATACCCTCCTCACCATAGATTTGTTGTTCCCCTGTCCCCGAGTTTGTTGGCTCCCTGATACCTTTCCCCCCTCCTCTACTTCTTCTGTGTCCCCCCAGAACCATCAGTCTTGTTGTTTTCCCCTCAGGATTGGTTATCTTTCCTATCTTATATAGATACACATAAAAATAATAAATTGAATATTTCCAGATCTATCTGTTGACTTTTACAAATGTCTTCCAACCAGGTCTGATGATGTGCCAAGTACTGCTGCTACCCCAGTTAGTAATCTATTTTCAGGATTCCTCGGGGACTCTGTGACTTTCCTCCCCTTGTTGCAATTGTACTCTCTTCTTGATTTGCCCTGTTTTGTGTGTGTGTGTGTGGGGGGGAGGGGGTTAGACCAGACACACTTCTTGCACTGTGTCTCCAGTGTTGTCTCCCATAATGCTTTGGGACAATGAGGGGATATTGTGTCATGTTGGGGGCAGGCCCTAGGTCCTCTCTGTGCATTGGCTGCACCAAGCATGAATGTTGTTTTGGAGACTTGGTGGGCCAGGATGAGATCTACTCTCTCCTATCCTTTTAGCTTTCTCCCATGTGGTCAGGACACACAGGCCTCTCTCCTCAGCCTATATCTTCAGGGCTGTCCTCTGTCATACTAGGAAGGGAGTCAACATAATTCAGTTTGAGGCCAGCCCCACCATCCTCTCAGTTAATGTGCTACTCCATGCTAGAATGTTGCCCCCAAGGCTTGGAGTACCAGAATGAGGTTTGCTCTCTTTCTCCCTTGCCTGTGGTGGCATAAACAACCCTCCCCATGGGTAGTTTAATGTCCTGTTCCCCCCCACTACCATTGTCTTGAAATATTTTCCCCTTTCTTTTTGATGATTTTAATCAAGCTTTCTCAGCAAGCAGCCTCTGAATCTTCCCACAAGTGTCCCTCTTGAAAGAATCATGTTGACGTTTTTCACAGAGTTACTCATGACAAGCAGCGGAGATTCTTAGCTTTATTAGACAAAATTGTCTCATGCCACTCTCCATCAAGGCAAGAGAATTGGAAACTTATTTGTCTCTGCTCTTCCACAACAATAACTTTTCTAATGTCCTTGCCATCATTGACCAAGCACCAGGAAAATCTAAAGGACATGAAACTTGTATGGAGAACTCTCACTTGTGTCTGAGATCTCTGACAGAAGATTGACAGGAAGGTCATTCTCACCCATAGTGGTTCACCAACTGGCGAGAGACCTCAATCTCTGATCTCACCCGAAGTCAAAGAGGATTTGAGAAAAGAGATGCTCCCCTGAATATTCACTGACTTCCCCACCCACCACCCTAAGCCCCAATCTACCCTCATGCTAAGAAAACAGAAGCGACTATTTGACAGCCTCCAGCATAAGCACAGTGAATTTAACCTTTTTATTTTTAAAATTTTAAAAAATTATTTTTAAATTTCTTTTTAAATGTCTCAAAACTCAAACTTGCTCACTGCCATCAAGTCAATTCTAACTCAGAGTAACCTCGTAGGAGAGGATCATTCTGCCTTTGTGGGTTTCCAAGACTGTAAATCTTTATAGGGGTGACAGTCTCAAATTTCTCCTGAGGAGCAGCTAGTGGTTTTGAACTGCTGACCGTGTGGTTAGCAGCCCAATGTGTATCCTCATATGACCCCAGAGCACTCTCTTTTGAACTTAGTAGCCTTGGTAGTTACATAATCTGGCTTCAACTCGAGACTATTAAGAGTGAAGGGGTGGCATTTAGCCTGTCAATCAGTTTGCAGCGCGATGACTTCATTTTGGAAGCGAGACAGAGATAATAGTTCACTGGAGGCCAGATACACACCCTTTCTCTGCTTCGTCTTTCTACTATACATTTCTGTTGACAAGCTACATGGATCTCTGCTGATGGCAGCCAGAGTCTTGGAGCTGGAGGAGACCTGCATCAGTGCTAACATGCTTCACTGCCACTGGATCCACAAGACTTCCCACCCATTGGCCTGTGATCTTCCTGCACTTGGCATCATTGCAATGTTGTGTGAGTCTGAAAAGGAACTTACAGGCTGGTACCAGAAATATGGGCTAAGACTGGACTTATTGACTTGATTGTGACTGGACTGGGATGTTTTCTCAATATACAATTGCTCTTTTTTTGGGGGAGGGGGGCATCTTTTTTTCCTGGTGGGAGTAGGAAGCCCACCCTTGCTCCTGGAGAACTGCTGCTGGATATGAACCGCCAACCCTGTGGGTCGCAGTCCTGCACACAACCACTATGCCACCAGGGCTCAGCTCCAGTTGCTCTTTTATATAAGGCTCTTTCTTATATGAGTGTCTATGAATTTGTTTCTCTAGTCAACCCAGACTAGCACAGTAGCATGAAATTCAGTGAAAAACAATTCTTTAAAAGAAAGAAATAGGAGACACCTGCTTTGCACTCAAAGGGGGTGGGGGGGCATGGTTTCAATTAATAGAAGTTTTTTGTTTAGGGAACACTCAGCTTAGTGGGCTTTGGTGGCCAAGGAAGAGAGAAGAAAACATAGACTTTCTAACTTGGCATGTCACTCATGCCAAGGTCCTAGGTCCTAGGAGGCTAGGGCATGACTAGGTTTGAAAAAGGGAGTGGCAAGAGGAAGAAAGAGGCCTTAAGGACTTCAGTGGGGTAAGCTGGGCCAAAGGGATCCTGGCAAGTCAAGTCTCAGAGGATCAATAATCTTATGTTCTGTGTTAGAGGTTGAATTGTGTCCTCTCGCAAAGGTGTGTTGAATCACAAACTCCTGGTTCATATGAATGTGGCCTTATTTAGAAATAGGGTCTTTGTAGAGGTAATTAAGTTCAGATGATGGCATATTGGGGTAGAGTGGGCCCTAATGACTGGTGTCCCAATGGAAAGAGGAGCATTTAGACATAGAGGTAGAATACAGGAGACCACATGATGTTGGAGGCAGAGATTTGAGTGAGGCTGATATAAGCCAAGGCATGCCAAGGATTGCCTGCTGTTTGGGCTGGGGTAGAATCAGGCAGCCCCTTGGATTAGGCAGCCCCAGGCACCCCAGAAGAGCCGGAGGAGAATCCACACAGCTTTACCCTGATGGAACCAGACCTCGGAAGCTGGAGAAGCCACGTGGAGACCCCTGCCAGTGCTGAGTTGCTTCTACCACCACTGGATTCTACCACCACTGATGAACTCTGAGCCCTGGAAATGAGGAGCCATGAGGGGACCCCTGCCAGTGCTGGGACTCTGCACCCACTGGCCTGTGACTTCATGAGTCAGAAGGAGACATTATAGACTGGTATCGGGCATATGGGTTAATATTGGACTTATGATTTTGAACTGGACTGGGTTGGGATACTTTCTCAATGTCCCATTCCTCTTCTATATAAACCTTTTCCTTATATCCATCTGCGTGTCTATGATTTTGTTTCTCTAGTCTACCTGGACTAACACAAAAGTTTACAGTCCCGGAAACCCACAAGGGTAGTTCTTTTTTTTTTTTTTCTTTTTCTTTTTTTGGGGAGGGGGCATCACTGCTCTCCGGTGGTGGGAGTTGGAGGCCCAGCCTTTGCTTCTGTGAGCTGGAATTGAACCTCCGTCCCAGTGGGCCGCCGTCCGCGCACAACCACTATGCCACTGGAGCTCAGCCCGAGGGTAGTTCTATGAATAGGAATTGACCAATCTTCTGCATGACGCCAACAAACTGTTTATCGGGGGCATCTCCGACGATATCTGTAAACAAGTTCATCTTGAATACTTGTTTCAGTTTGGCGAGATATGAGACTTTATTATCAAAATTAACCCAAACACTGGCCTGTCCAGGCGATTCGGGTTTGCTCTTTTCAAAGATAGTGCGTCTGTGGGGAAGGTCCTCCAACTGAAAGAGCATGAAACAGATGGGAAGGTCGTAGATCTCAAGCGGGCTATGGCCATGAAGCCCACCTTCCCCGTGAAGAAGGTTTATGTGGGTGGGCTTCGCCCTCAGCAGCCCGAACAGAAAATCAGACAGTACTTTGAGACCTTTGGAGTGATTGAGGAGATTGACCTACCTGTGTGGCCAAACACGAACGAAAGACGAGCATTTTTTTGGGCTTTTTTTACTTATTTATTATATAAATAAGTAATTATTTATTACTTATTACTTTATGACTTATGACGAGAACGCGGTGAGGAAGGTGCTAGAAACCAGGTACCACCTAACTGGTTCCGGCGCTGTGAAATTAAAGTTGCGCACCCAGGAGACTATGACTGGCCTCAGCTGGGGAGAAACAGGGCTCCATTTGCTCGCCCAGGATGTCACCAAGTCAAACGTGGCTTCCGTCCAAACCAGGATGACTGTGGAGCAAATCCTGATGGCCTCCGAACCAACCCAGTTGTTCAAGGTGTGTTTGATTGTGGTCGTCCAGAGGCCAGGGGAACAACTTATTTTGGAGCTTACCCTGGTGACGGTGGAAACGACTCAGCTGTTGAAAACCCTGTTGGCGGTGGTAGTTTACCTTCCATGTTTGCGCTGGTTCCCTCCTCACTCTACAACCAAGTACGATTTGATCAAATATTTAGCAATACCCCTAATGTCTATAATATCAGTCTGGTGAAGGTTTGTTTCCTAGGTTGGATTGCCTGTCGATAACCTCAACGTGCAAAGGAACCCGCTACTCCTTATGGTAGTTGTTACCAGGGAAGTTATCAGCTGTTCTGAAAAACTCCACCGCACTAAGCTACCCTGTTCTGAAAGAAACGAAATGAAACGAAAGAAATGAAATTTTTTATAAAACGTTGTCACTACTTCTGCCTGAACAGTTTCCAGTTGTTTGTGAGAGCCAATTATCTTTCACAGCTTTGCTGTTTGACAATGCCAATGCTGAGAAAACAGCAAGACTTTGAGACTTTTTGTTTGATTTATGGGAATGAATGATATCCATAAATAAATGTTTACTAGTTTTAAATGAAAAAAAAAATAATACTCAGCCCCATGGCATGCCCTACAGACTTATTCCTGTTGACCCCAGAGCCTTCGAACTTTTAGGGCCATTCGTTGCCCACCTGGCCCCCGGCGTGGAGTGGTGGAGACAGCCAGGTTCTGGACACTTAGGGAGAGCTGCCTCTTGCTCACTAGGAATCTTAGAGCTTTGGGGGGCTCTTATTTTTCTTATTGTTACTCTAGGTCTTCCATGCCCTTGGCTTGGCATCTTCCTCAGAGACCGAAGTCAGGTTATATACCATGCTGTTCTCTAATGCATTTTATCTCCTCAATGAACCTGTGAGCTCACCTTATGTGCCCCACTACACCAGCCCAGCCCTCTCTTGTTCCACTCACTTATAGTTAGCTAGGTATATGCTGTGGGGTGCTGATCCGCACTTCTTCCTGGAGTAGGACAGATGAGAATTTGTCCTTGGGCGCCTGCTCCTGAAACTGCAGCTGCGCTGTGTGCCCTTAGGTGTGTAGTCATTGGCTTAGGTCTGCCTCTTCTAGTCTTTCTACCCAGACAGAGTGGGGCCACACCGTTTTTTTTCTGGGCTGATTCCTCAGTGATGAAAGAAACACTCTGTAAATGGCTGTGAAGCAAACCTCTTCTTGTTAGGTGCTTCTCTCCTGCACGCCAGGGCCTGCAATTAGTTGTTTATCTGT
Source organism: Nesogale talazaci (assembly GCA_004026705.1). Classification (NCBI taxonomy): domain Eukaryota; kingdom Metazoa; phylum Chordata; class Mammalia; order Afrosoricida; family Tenrecidae; genus Nesogale; species Nesogale talazaci. The sequence goes on from PVJH01014121.1 coordinate 43,081, forward strand.
GGTTTGAATCCCTGCGGCAGTCTGAGACCTGGTGCAGAGCTGGGACACCATGTCCCCCAGGAGCCTGATGTATTGACCTCAGGGGCCAGAATGACCAATTCCTTATATACTCTATGTACCCGAACAAGTAGGAAAAGCGTAACACACTTCAGCATGGATGGGAAGGAAATCTTTGTGAACTCTTGCCTGAGCCAAGCATTCTGGCCCCTGTTACTTATAAGGGTGGGGAGAAACAAGAGAGAGTCAACACCAGAGTTCCCATTTACTCTGTGGCTGTGTACTACTGTAAATCAGATGCTTTTAAGGACTCTTACCTTTTAATGGCTAATTTGGGTCACCATGCAGATCAGTTAATTACCTAAAAACCATTTTGATGAAATTAGTATCACTGAAGACAGTTTATTTCCATCTTACTGAATGTATCAGACACAGAATCAGCAGTTTTTCTAACTCACCTGTCTTTGGCCAAGTGCACCTTTGATTAGCTCAGAGCCTGATCCATTTCCTCAAATTTCACTAGGGAAGTTTTGTCTCCCGATAGGATTAGAAGTGGAGCTGGAAATCCATTCACCTGAAAACAAATCTCAGTCTTACATGAACTGTGGTAGTTACATGAACTGTGTCAATTTGATGAACAGAGTGAAAGGGTGGAGCCTAGCCTGTCCATTAAGTCAAAACCTGATGGTACCTCCTTGTGGGCATAGCCTTCTCATGAGGAGGTTCCTGGGAACCTCCCCCACTCTCTCTCAGCTTTACCTTCCTGCTGACAAGTTACTTTGAGCCCTGTTGATGACAGCCAGAGTCCCGGAGATGTGTCCACTGCCGAAGAATCCACAAGGCTCTGAACGCAACAGCCTGTGATCTTCCTGAATTTCTGAATCACTGTATGTGACTGTGTGAGTCTGAAGAGGAATTTCTGTACTAGTATCAACTTAGGATTATTGGACTTATGGACTTGATCTGGACTGGGCTGGAATGTTTACATGATATTTAATTACTTCTTGATATAAAACTCTCTCGCACATAAGTAAGTGCTTTGGATTTGTTTCTCCACTCAACCCAGTCCAAAACAGAAATCAATGGCCACTAGTTGGTGTCTCCAGTGGAGAAGTGGTTGGAGTGCTTCTCAGCATTACTAACCTCTCTTCTCTGTTCATACCCAAGTCGATAGCTCCAAGAGTTTGATTGACATGTGCAAATGTTTGTGAACACAATCTGTAAAGAATGCTGCTAGAGGCCAAACCATATTTACTTTTTGCTTACGTTGGCCCTAGTTTTATGTGCATATGGGTATCTAGTTTCAGAGCATCCTCAGTAGGTGGGTAAAGAGATGGAGTACAGAGAGACTGGGAGATGCTAAAGTCACACAGCAAAGAGATGTGGTTCTGGATCCCATGTCATGTGACTCAGGGCCCACATCTAGCCATGGCACCATACAGGTGATGTATGTAATGCCAGGCCCAGGATGAGATGGGATAAGACTCCAGGCTTTTCCTTCTATGAATCACCCTTTTGGACCAACACAATCCTTTCAGTTTTTCTAAATGCAGAATCATCAGTGTTTGTGAGGATCACAGCAAAGGACAAAGCATCTTAAAAAATTGTGGAAAAATTAAATGAAAAAATAGAAAGTTTCCATGAATGATTTGAAGTCCTCTCATGTAAGAATACCTGAGAAAGTTAAGACTGTCTGCCCCTGTAGAAGTCTACAATTTTGGAAATGGTTGGGAGCCGTTATAATCTAGTCTAGAGGATCTTACTGAGTTGAAATTGACTCAATGACAATAGGTTTGGGAATTAATGTTGATGAGCCCCATGGGTGTCTAGTGACATAGTTCTATAGAAACCCTTCATCTATGTCTCCAAGAGATATCAAACTTCCTTATTGGAGCCTACTGATAGACTACTAGCCTCAAAGTCAGATAAACAAATTCACTGCCATTGTCTATAACTGTCCCTGTGAGCTTCCAAGACTATAATTCTTAATGGAAGTAGAAGCCTCCTTTCTCATGGAGAAGCTGGTGGCTTAGAATACTGATCTTATGGCTAGAAGTCCAACAGGTAACCTATCACATCACCAAGGCTCTTGTCATATAGACACGTGGGTCCCACGTATAAGATGATTTGTTTCTAATGAGAGGAGAACATGCCTGTGGTCAGGAGGAGAGGGGCAAATGCATTGTCCTTTCAGGTAATCCAAGGCACACATGACAGCGTGTGCTTCCTATCTGCTGCCCTTTGAGATAGGAATCAGGTGCAGCCCCCTAAGAGCAGCACTCTTCCCCATGACCGCATAGAACCTTTGTGTCTTTTCTGAAGGAATGTTATTCAGTATTCACTCACTGACTGTGAGCTCAGGTTCTGACTTTTTCCCCTCATCTTCCCCTTCTTCTCCTGGTATTGCTACTCTCAGTATTGGTCCTCAGGGGTTTGTCTGTCCTGGATTCTCTGTGTTTCCAGCTCTTAACTGTACCTGTGTACATGCTCAGGTCTAGCCAAATTTGTGAGGTAGAATTGGGGTCACGATAGTTGGGGTGGGAGAAAGAACTAAAGAATTAAAGGAAAATTGTATGTTTCATCAATGCTAGACTGCACCCTGATTGCTCATCTCTTCTTTTTGACCCTTCTGTGAGGGGATGTCCAATTGTCTATGGATGGGCTTTGGGTCTCCACTCTGCACACCCCCTAATTCACATTGATATGATTTTTTATTCTGGGTCTTTAATGTCTCATACCTGACTCCATCAGCACCTCATGATCCACACAGGACGATGTGGACCTTGTTGCTTCTCAGCTAGGTGGCCGCTTGTTTATTTTCAAGTCTTTCAGATTCCACATGCTGTATCTTTTGATAATTGGGCACCGTCAGCTTTCTTCACATTTGTTTATGTTTTAGCAATAGTGTCAGGAAGGTGAGCATCACAGAATGCCAGATTATTAGAGTAAAGTGTTCTTGAGTTGAGGGAGTACTTGAGTCAAACCCCAATGTCCATCTGCAATCTTAATATGTAACATATAAATATATATATGGATCTATTCCCTCACCATCATATATTTACATATGTACATGCCTGTATTTCCACCTCTATAAACAATCTTTGCCTCCTATTTCCTTTTACTTTCCCATGTTTGACCTTCATTATGTCCCATTATTATGTTTGACCTTCATTTGGGTTTCAGTAATTCTCGGTTACATTGCCCTGAATCAAGCCCTTCCAGGCATCCTATGCCCTCCTCTGTGCTCTTTTTCTAATCACGTAAATGGAAAGAAGGATTAATCTGTTGCTGTTACCTTTGAATTGGTTTTGACTGACAGGAACCCCATGTACAACAAAATCAAACAGCTCATGATATTTAAGCTCACTGTAGCAATTATTATAATGCCTTCCAACCTAGGAAATTCATCTTCTAGTACTATCCCAGGAAATAGTCTATTGTGCTTCATCATGCTCTCATTAGCTAGTTTTCAGATGTAGAACACTGGGCCTTTCTTCCTAGTCTACTTGTATTTCTGTCTGAAAATTGCTGAAATGTGTCCACCATGGGTTGCCCTGCTAGTATTTGAAATCCTGGTGGAACAGCTTTCAATACTCTACAAAAACACCGAACTCATGCCAATTCTGACTTATTGCAATCCTGTAGGAGAAGTTAGAACTGCCCCTGTGGCTTTCCAAGACTTCAATTCTTTATAGGAGTAGAAAGCCCCATCTTGCTCATCAAGTGGAAGACAGGTAGTGGGAATATTAATATTAATAACTATCATGGTCTCTTGCCTCTTCCAAGATGCTAACAGTAGAAGTTAGGAGTCCCAAGTTCTCACCAGACTGTACCTCTCTGTAACTCTGGGTAAGGTCCTAGGCCTTTTCTACATGGATGCTGGAAAGGGGAAATACAAAAATTGACATGAAAATGGTCTATAACCTAGAATATACCACTGATCCATGAGTGCTTTGTTTGTACCAGCCCCCAAGCAATAATGGCAGCAGTAACTAAGGTACCCCACTACTAACAAGGGCACTTCAGACACTGTTCATCACCCTCCTCAACCCAATTCTATTGCTCACTATAAACATGAAAAATTCTTTGAAAAGGAATTTATGCAGATCCTGCCAGTTAATGTTCCTGGGTGAAGGGAAAGGTTAAAGACCCAAACAAGTGCCACTTGTGAATTTTACTCCTTAATAACTTTTTCAGTTACTTCCTTTTCATGTAGTGTAGTCTTGTTTTGGATATTATTCAGCTTGGATTCTGTATGATCATTAGAGTATAAAAAGACAACACATCATTTGATGAGAGAAACTAACCTTGATACTTACTTAATAAATGAGGTTTAAAGAAAAAAAAAACCCACAAGAAAAAAACCAAATTCTCTGTGGTATTTACATAACCTGATGTCAATTTGGGACTTAAAAGGATTAAGAGTGAAGGGGTGGAGTCTAGTCTGTCAGTTGGATCATAGCCAATGAGACCTCTGTGTGAGCATGGCCTTCTCCTGAGAGTTCTGGGAACTCCTGTATTTTTCTCCTTGGAGACAGGAGAAACTTCTCTCTCTGCTCACTCCCCGAGAGCCACTGTTATATGGCATTATGTGCTGGGAATTAGAGAAGCCACATGGACCTACTCTTTAGATACAACCAGATTTCTGAAGCCTGAGAAGTCACATAGAGGGCCCCTGCCAGTGCCGAGATGCTTACAATGCCCTTGGGTCCACAAAACTTCCAGCCCACTGACCTGTGATCCTCCTGCATTTGGCATCATTTCAAGGATTTCCTGCGTCTGGAGAGGACTGTGTTGATTGGTATCGGACATATGGGCTAATATAGGACTTATGGACTTGATCTGGATTGGGCTGGGACATTTTCTCCATATTCAATTGCTCTTGTATACAAAGCTCTTTCTTGTACACATATGAATCTCTATGAATTTGTTTTTCTAGTCCACCCGCATCAAACCAAACCAACCAACCCCAAACCAAACCAACCAACCAAAACAAACCCTGTGGACTTTTCTCTTTAGTGACAAAGGGAATTACATGATGAAGGAAGGTGGGTTAAGTCAGGTGATAAACAGTCCTCTTGTCAGGCCATCTTTACAGTCCCAGTGGCTGGGTGGAGGAGTTTTGCCTTGAACGAAAGGAGGAAGGCAAACAGAAAACCAGTGAAGTGAAGGAAAAGGAAGGAAAAGTGAAGTGAAAGTGAAGGATGTATCTCCCCCAGGTGATTGGGGTGATGGTAGGGAGAGAGCCATGAACTGGGCATAGAGGAGGTGTCCTTGGAGCAAGAAAGCAGTTCCAGGAGAAAGTGCCTTCAGAATGTCATCTGCCAGGGCTGCTTTGAAGAACGCACTCCTGTCCTAGGGAAAGACAGAGATTCATAACCTAATTTACAAATATTAGTCGACATACATGAAATACCTGCTACGTGAGCATTTTTGGCCTTCCACAAAAATGGAAATGTTCTATGATCCAACCTTTGGTCCACAGCACCCCCTTCCAAATATCAAAACCCATCACATAAACTTTATCACTTAGCCTACATAAGAAACCTGGCAGCGACGTGACTCCCCCAAGATGGTGTAGACCAGTGGGTAGACCAATGTCTGCCCAAAAGGGTAGATCAGTGCCTACTTGCTGACTGACGGTGAACTCAACGTCTCTCTCTAGCGCCAGGGAAAAGATCGCTTTTGAGGGGGCCAGCCCCTGATGAGTGTGATTCAATGGTCAGCAGTTGTCGCTCCACCCTCGTCAGGGGATGGAGAAACCGAGTGAAGGAGAAGCAGGCAGCAAGAGTGGGACCCTGCCTGCTTGTCAGGAGCCAGGTGCAACTGCTGGCCCTCGGGCTCTTAGATGAAGATGGTGACCCCATTGGAGGAGGTGTTTCCGGAGGTAGGGGTAGGAGTCAGGTGCAGTGCAGATGGCAGCCTGTAGCCCCGCCCCCAGCCCCACCCCCTCCTCGGGCACCGTGCTCAACGCACACACTGGAGAGCCGTGAGCAGAACCGACTTGTGTCCTGCTGCAAGCAAACAGTCGGCTCTCGCTCGGGTTTCCAAGTCCTGGTTCCCGACACACCTTCTTCTTTCATCCTCACAGTATCCCGGCGCCGTGGCACCCCATGTGTTCCCCAAACACACAGACTAACCCTGCCAAGACTGCCCTGAAGGGATCACTTTCCCTCTCCATCTCTTCTCTGGTCTTGAACCCCAGGAGGGCTTGCTCAGAGCCCGCAGACAGGAGTTCCGGGGGATGGGGCGGGGGAGTGCTGGGTGATGGTGGTGGCTAGGGGTCGAGCTGCGGGGAGACGGCCCCCCCCTTCCTCCCGCCCAGTCTCCTCCTGGAAGTTCGTCTCGCTCCACCAGGCAGGGCCCCCGTTGAACGACGCATCGCGGCTCTCGTGGGTGGTCGTTCGCGGTCACGGCCAACACCGGCCAGCAGTGGGGCGCGGGCGCCCGGGGGAGCCTCTCGAATCGAGGGCTTGGCCATTTGGAGCCTGGCGCTGGGAAACCGCGGAGGCGTGTAGCATTTTGATGCCCAAGAGACAGCCCCGAGCGCGTGTCCCCCCCCTGTAGCTGGTGGGGGCAACGAAGCTTCTCTGGGGGGTGGGGGGGCTGCGACCGATCAAGGTCACGCGGCCTCGCAGGCGGATGGGGGCGTGGCGCGGTCCCTCCTCGGGGACGCCCGGGGGGACGCGCGGAGCCGCGGGCGGCCGGGCTGGCGGGGGCCTGACGGTGCGTGGCCGCCGGGCCGTGCGTGGCGGGGCCGCAGCCCAGACGGATTACGGCGCGGGCGCGGGAGGCGGCGCGGCTTCTGGGGCTCCTCTGTCGCAGCGCGGTCGCGGCGGGGGTGCCGCGGCCGCGGGCGGCGGGCTCCAGTGCGCAGGCGCGCGGCGGGACGGAGACATGCTCCCGGCCGGCTGGCGGGGGAGCCGGCGCCTCTCTGCCCGCCCGCGCCCCGGCTCCCGCGCGTCGCCACTCCCGCGCGGCGTGCGCCCAGCGCCCCGGCCGCCCCGGGGCGGGCGAGCGGCGCGCCCGCGGCCCGCGGCCGCTGCATGGCTCTGAGATGGAGGGGGCGCCGCACGGAGGCGGCGGCGGCGGCGGCGATCCGGGCGGTCGGGAGCCGGCGGCCGAGACCGGCTGCCGGCGCGGGCTGCGGGCGTGCGGCGAGGAGTTCGCGTGCCCCGAGCTGGAGGCGCTGTTTCGCACCTACACGCTGCGGCTGGAGCAGGCGGCCACGCTGAAGGCGCTGGCGGTGCTCAGCTTGCTGGCGGGCGTGCTGGCGCTCACCGAGCTGCTGGGCGACCCCGGCCCCGGCCCCACGCCCGGCCTGGCCAAGGGTTCGCACCCGGTGCACTGCGTTCTCTTCCTCCTGCTCTTGGTGGCCACCCACGTCAAGTACCTGCAAGTGCCCCAGCTGCAGCAGATCGGCAAGCTCACGCTGCTCCTCAGCCTCACCTTCGCGCTGCTCTGCTGTCCCCTGGCGCTGGGCGGCCCCATCAGTGCCCAAGACCCGGGACCGGCGGCTGCTCAGCAGGGCGTCTGGCAGCTCCTCTTGGTTACTTTCGTGTCCTATGCTTTGCTTCCTGTGCACAGCCTGCTGGCCATCGGCTTTGGGCTCGTGGTGGCCGTCTCACACTTGCTGGTCACCGCCACCTTGGTCCCTGTCAAGCGCCCACTTCTCTGGCGGACGGTAAGTGCCACCCGTGGCGCCCTTTGGGTCTCAGACACACCTGCTGGCTGCGGGGAGCGGGAGGAGGTCGGGTTTCTTTATCTGGGGCGGGTGGGGGAAACTGAGGCCCCGGATCTGGGCCATATTCAAGGTCACGCAGCAAGTGTGAATGCAGGCAGGCAGGGCTGACACTTGGGGACCGGACTCCAGAGTTACCATCCACAAAGTGTCCCTGGTGTGTCATGTCCGGGGAAGGGACACCAGATGTCCCCAAGGTCATGCAACTGGTGAGGGGCCAGCCCGGCCTTCCCCCTGAGTCTATGGTACCCCCATTTGTCCCCGTCACTTCCAGAGGAGGAGCTGGTGACAAGCGTGGACTTTAAGATGCCTCTGGCGTTTGGTACAGGGTAGAGGCTACTCTGTGGCACATCGGGAAACTTACAGGATCCCATGCTCTATGCCTTTCAAAGCTGGGAGACTTTGAGGGGGGAAAACGTCTACCCCTCCAGCCATACTCTTTGCCCTCCTTACCAGTCTTCCCTGCCCTCTCTGCTTGGGACTGTCCAGGCTCCAGCTCTGCAGTGATCTGAACTTTGTGTTCGTGTCTTCCTGGCTGGTGGGCAAGAAGGTGGCCAGCATGCCACCTGTCCTCCCTCTGGCTCCTCTAGGTACCCATCCTCCTGTAAGAAGACACCCCTGCCCTGTGAGCTTTGGGAGCTCTCACTGCATGGATGTGGGGAGGTGGCAGTTTCATCCCACCTTGGGCTTGGATGACCCCCGTAGGGAGGGGTTTTGTTTCTACCTCTAATTTTGGGTTAGCAAGAGGGTGTTGCTTGCTTACCTGCTGGTCCATAGTGAGAGGAAGATGAGGGTGGGGAGCCACTCAAAGGAGGGAAAGCAGAGGGGAGAGACGGAGCTGGGGTGGGGGATAAAGAGAAGCTGAACACTCTGAGCACAGCACATGGAGGGTGGTGATAGTGGAGAGGCAGCCTGCCACAAGGACTGTAGAGACAAGGTCAAGAGTCGTGGTTTCCAGGGACAGCACAGGACAGAGAGAGTGGGCCGCAGAGTCTGACACTGGGAGCATAAAACTTGACCCGATTTCCTTCCTGGAGGAAGACCCGCCTGTGGCCAGACTCAGCGGAGGGGGAGAGGGTGGAGGAGTAGATAAGGGAACTGGCAAAGAAGAGGTGAAGAGTCGAAGGGGGAAGTATATGGTGAAGACCAGACACAGAGGCGCATACAGGTAAAGGCTGTGAGCACCCAGAAGGGAGGGGCCAGAACCTCCCTAGTGTCTCCTCTGTTATCTCAGATGGGCTATGCTGGGGTCTCGGTTTACCCCTTTCAGGTGGACACACATGCTCTTCCACTCCTCCCGTCTGCTTGATGTTTAGCCTGGCCCAGGTATTAGGCCCTACCACCAGATGTTCCCGGCAAGATGACCGCGAGGCTAGACTGGAAGCCCACATGATCTTTTAGCACAGAGTGGAAAGGAGACCAGAACTCACCTGTGGGCAGACCAGGTGGGTCGGGGTCTGGCTGCGCCCTGGTACACCAAGGAAACAGCTGGCACAAGAAAAGGCTTTGTTATCTTTTGGCTCCTTTTGGAACAAATACCTTTTCAATGCAGCCTCTAGTCATTCCTTTTAGAGAACTGAAGATGGAAAATGAGAGAAAGGAAGAGAGTGCCTTGAGGTGCTCTGGACACAGAGACCTCTGTTCTTTGGGAGAGAAGGGAGTCTCCAGCTAGTCTGGGAGCCCTCGTGTCAGAGTGCGTATGCACCGGGCTGTTCATCTCGAAGTCAGCAGTTTGAAACCACCAGTCACCCGGAGGGAGAAAGCTCAGACCTTCTCCCACTGTCCAGAGGTGCAGCCTCGGCAACCCACAGGGTGCTACTACCTTGTCGGCGTGGTTGCCAGGAGCAAAGTTGACCTGGTGGCAATGAGTTTGGTTTTGTTTTCTGTTTTTGGTTATATCTGTCCTGGGACCATGGATTCTCAGGGAGCAGACATGTGGGTTTGACTGCCATTACCTGGGACTCCCTGCGTGTTTAAGTCACTAGTGTTGCCATAACAGAAACACAGCAAGGGGCGACTTTCACAGAAATTTAGGTTCTCACAGTTTAGGAAATTCAGAGTCTGTATTGCAGCGAGAGAGGAAGGCTTCTTTTAGTCTGGGGGCAACGTCTTTGTGTCTTTTGAATGTCTGCTCCTACCTGGGCATTCTTCCTGTGGTCCAGCGGCTCGCCTCCTGTTTCAGCTTTTCCTGTTTAATTTCTTTCATATCTCAAAAGAGATGGACGCAAGCCACGCTCAACTCGAATCCTGTCTCATTAACATCACAAAGAAAACAGTCTTCAACCATAGAATAATCCTCAAGCCAAATTCACTGCCATTGCGGAAACAGTGACTCACGGAGACCTTTCAGATAGAGTGGAAGTGTTTCCAAGCCTGCAAATGCTCCTGGGGGCAGACTCTGAGGAACACTTGGGGGTTCCCACCTGCTGGCCTTGTGGAGCCCAAAGGGGAACTCACTATGCCACCAGGGTTAGGATGTACGGCACAGACTTTGGGGGCTCACACGGGGCACTGCCAACCCTTTCCTTTTTGTGTCTGTAGCCTTATCTATTTAAAAAAGAAAAAGGAAAACCACACCATTGAGCTGACTCCAGCTTACGGTGATCAGAGTCAAATTGTGCTCTGTAGGGCTTCAGTGGTCAGTTAAAAAAGTCATTTTATTGGGAGCGCTTATAGCAATATTATAGAGATATTATAGCAATCCATAATTCAGTTAGAGCATGCTTAATTTTACAAACGCTTCCACCATCAGTTTCAAAACATAGTCTTTCTTCTTGAACTCTTTGATATCAGATCCCATTTATTCCCGTCCTCGCCCCAACCTGCCCCCCCCTTATTTTTATATATTGCTGTTTTTTTTGCTTTATCTTACACCATCCAGTGTATCTGCTCACCTACAATTCCGCTACTCACTCCCCTTGAAGAGGGTTATGTAGTCATTCTTTCTATCAGTTCCCCCTCTCCCCACCTCCACCCGCCCTCCCCATACCTTTTCTCAGGGAATCCTTACTCCTGTTACTGTCTCTGAGGGGTTTATGTATCTTGGACTTCTTGCATCTTGGTTGTACAAATGATCTTGTACAGGTCTGACAAGATCAGGGAGATAAAACTAAAACCATAATAATAAGGGGAGGGAATATGAAAGAACTAGAGGGTAGTTATTTGGTTCATGAGTGCTATCCTGCACCCTGGCTATCTTATCCTTCCCTGTGGCCCTTCTTTGAGGGACCGTCCAATTATCTTTTTTTTTTAAAACTTCCAACTTCCTTTCTTTTTTGGCGGGAGGCATCACTGCCCCCTGGTGGTGGGAGTAGGAGACCCAGTCTTGCTTGTGGAGAGCTGCTGCTGGATTTGAACCTCCAACCCAGTGGGCCGCAGTCCCGCGCACAACCACTAAGCCACCGGGGCTCAGCCACAGCACCCCCCCCCCCCAATTACCTTACAGGTGGGTTTTGGGTCTCTACTTTGTCTATGCTCCTTCATATCACTTTGATTGTTTGTTTTTGAATTTACACCTATTCCCGTCGACCCCGCATGATTACTCCATCAGCTTTCTTTACCACATTTGCTTATGTACCCATTTTGTCTTCAGCAATTGTGTCAGGAAGTGAGTATCATACAGTGCCACATTGTTAGAACAGACCGTTCTTGTACTGAGATCAGATTTAAGTGGAGACCCAAAGTCCGTCTGCTTCCTTGTTATACTTACCTATTTCTATATATGTATTGACAAACACACCTATCTTTATAAATTTACATATTTTACAGATACACTTATCTATTTTTATACATATATATGTAATTTGTACTTTTTTTTTTTTTGCTCTGGCCCTCTTTTCTTTCCTCCTGCTCCACTGTCACGTTTACTCAGTGTTCAACTCTCAGTAATTCTTCTTGGATACATTTCGATTCATCAAACTCTGATCAGGAATACTACACCTCCTCATGATCAATTTTAGATCCCTTGCTGATCCCGTCCCTGTTATTGGCTCACTGCTCCCCTCTCTCAGCCTCGCCGCCTCTCCTGCCAACCTCTGGTCCTGCTGTGGTCCCCTTGGGATCACTCATTCTGCCTATCTTATGTAGCTAGACACCAAAAGAAAAAGGGAAAAAAGAGAGACTATACAAATAGTTTGAAATCTGTTTTCTGGACCCAGGGTAGATGAGTAGCTCCCTGTTACATAGTGAGAAGGTCCTGCTATAATCCATGAGCCCAATCCCCTTTTCTTTCAGGGTTCCATATCCCAGGACCCGCATACCTTACTGCATGTATACCCTTTTAGGCCTCAGCATTGGTGACTTAGGGGTGTGCCTTCTAGAAGATCTCATTGCTCATGCTACAGTCAGGGATGGAGTGGTCTAGTGCCCTCCCTAACTCACTTACACTTTTAGACTTTCAGTGTGGGCCCCTGTGAATACCCCTCAACCAGTTCAGATGAGGTGCCAAGTGCTGGTTTCCCCACTCTTCGGCACCCCCCAACCCCGGACAGAAGTTTACAATCGTTATTCCTCAGGGACTTCATGGCTTTGCTCCCATTGCTGGTCTGGTGCACTCCCCTCTTGGCAGGCCCCCGCTGTGGCTGGGTCAGACTGGCTGCATGCCCCAAACGGTATCTTCAGTGCTGTCCTCTGTAGCGTTGTCATATAAGGAGGGCACATCCTGTCTGGAGCTGAGGCTCGCCCCGCAGTCCTCTCTGTGGACCAGCTGCCCCGAGCAGGACCGTTGTCAGGGGCCGAATGTTTCAGGAGGAGGTCACCAGATCGTACTCTCTGGGTGCCCAGGCTGAGATGGACTCAAGCCTTTCACCTTTCCATTGGCAGACAAGCACATGAACCTCGTCCATCTGTGGAAAAGGTTTAACGGGTAAATGTTAAGGTTTAACATTTAACAGAAATGTACATGTTGGAACTCTCCTGTCACTGCTAAATCATTTTGGCTCCTTTAAATATTCGTATTCAGTGCCACATAGTTTTATGGGGGCGTGAGTGGAGATAGATGCCTTGGAATCTCTGTGGAGAAACATTGGCAAGGGCTAGATGATTCCCAGCGACTTGTCCTCCCAACTGGAAGGCTCCACGAATCTCTGACGTCTGCCCGTAATGAGCTCGGCACGGGCAGGCCCTTTCCCGTTTTCTGGATGACGAGTGGGTGAGTGTGGGTGGGGGCCGGAGGGGGCTTAGCTGCAGCACAGTTGCTTGCTCATGGGGCAGCTTCTCTGACTTTGGACAGCACAAGCCATCACCGCCTGGGCCCGCTGCTGTGTGAGTGGGTGCATGCATGGATGCTGCTTCCCTCATTAGCATGTCCCCTGCGGGGCGGGGGGTGGGGTGGGGGTGGGGAGAAACATCTCAGGCTACTTGCTTGGTGCAAACAACAGGAGCCAATCAGCTCGTTTTTGCGCTATTTCCATGACGAGATTGACTTATTGGGGAAAGGAACTACTCTCTTTGAGCCTGCACCTCATCTCTCAGACTGGAGGCTTCTTACCAGAATAAATTCAAGGTGGTTTAGAGCTTTTTAGAGTCAATGGCTTGTTCTTGGATTTGGGACCACATGTTGGCTCGGATGTGCTCTGTGATGTCTTCTTAGAGCCTCTGTATCACATCAGGCAAGGCTCCCATGGCTTGGTTGATGCAAGACCATTGTTCCCTGAGCCTCCCGGTTCTCTTCTGTAAAGCTTGGGCTACTGATGAGGGGACACAAGAAGTAAGATAGCCCTGGAGCCTGTCTAGATAGCTCACTTGCTAAACTAGCCCTCTGTTCATCCTAAAAGAGCATTTAAACCAACTAACCAACCAACCAACCAACCAACAAACACTTTATCTCCAAGCCAAGGTGTCTACAACACCCCCCCTCCCAGAATGAGAAAGGCCCACTTCAGAAGGGGTACTTCAGGAATATTTGCTAAGCGATGATGGGCTTACTCCTTCACCCACCCCTCCCCATCCCCAGCCCCTTGCTTTGGGTCTCTGGCTATATCTAAAATGAAACGCAGTTAGTTTATTTGAGTGTGAAAGAGCCGTCTTCAGAAGGAAGAACTTTATGTTTCATAAAAGAGAGCCAATATGGGCTGGAGGGCCTTTGGGGCTGTGAGGGCAAGAACTTGGGGTGGCAGTTATGGGAAGGGAGGGCTGTCAGGCTGGAAGGCAGGCCACACCTGATTTCTAGTGTTGTCTCTTTGCTGGTGTAGTTTACTGCCTTACAGATCCTTATGGGGAAACAGGTGGGGGGGGGCAGGGGAGAGTGCTGCACTGCTTGGAGTACACAGACTATGATGTGATCTGTGTCCTCCTGGTGCAGTGGGACCCAGTGTGTGATTATTGGGGGGGGGGGAGGGAGAATGTGAATCAGTTGAAACTCTTTTTACGGTTTTCATTCATCAGAGCTCTATTCAGGAAAAGAACGTGGTTCTGAGGGAAAACCACAGGCACCTTTCAGGATTGCAGACATTCAAGGCCCTGAGATTACTTTTTTTTTTTTCATGGCTGAGCCCCCATCCTAGGTGTGCATAAGTTGGTGAACAACTACTCCAGACTGGGTCCAAGATAAAGACCCCTTTCCCTGAGGAGCCTGTCCAGATGCCTGTGCTAGTCCAGGTAGACTAGAAAAACAAAATCATAAGCATACAAATGTAAATAAGGGAGAGGTTTATATACAAGAGCAATTGTACATCAAGAAAACATCCCAGCCAAGTCCAGTTCAAGGTCATATGTCTGATATTAGCCCATAGGTCCGATACCAATCTATAAATCCTCTTCAGATTTACGAAGCACATGCAACGACACCAGGACAATCACAGGCCAGTGCGTGCAGAGTCTTGTGTATCCAGGGGCGGTAGAAGCATCTCAGCACTGGCAGGGTGTCTACGT
>PVJH01014122.1:0-58099 GCA_004026705.1 Nesogale talazaci
ATGATCACTGAAGACAAATGTGTGCATAAGCAAAGGTGGTGAAGAAGCTGATGGTGCCCGGCTATCAAAAGATGGAGTGTCTGGGGACTTAAAAGCTTGAAAGTAAACAAGCAGCCATCTAGCTCAGAAGCAACAAAGCCCACATGGAAGAAGCACACTAGCATGTGGAATCATGAGGTGTCAAAGGGATGATATATCAGGCTTCAAGAACTCAAAAGCACAACTTCGCATGCTCACTTTCCTTATATGATCCCTGAGGACAAATGTGTGCATATGCAAATGTGGTGAAGAAAGCTGATGGTGCCCGGCTACCAAAAGATATAATGTCTGGGGACTTAAAGACTTGAGTAAATAAGCGGCCATTCAGCTCAGAAGCAATAAAGCCCACACGGAAGAAGCACACCAGCCTGTGTGATCATGAGGTGTTGAAGGGATCGGTGCCAGGCATCAATGAGCTAAAATTATGTTATTATTAATGAGGGGGAGTACAGATTGGGGACCCAAAGCCAATCAATAGGTGAGGTGACATCCTTTTGCAGAGGGGTTACAAGGAGGAGATGAGTCAGTTAAGATACAGGGTAGGAGCTATGAAATATGCAACCTTCCTCTAGTTCCCATGCTGCCTCCCATCCACTATCATGACCCCAATTCTACCACATAAATCCAGCTAGACCAGGAGATGTACATTGAAGTTGGAAACATGGGAAACTTAGGATAGATGATCTATCAAGACTAGTGATGGGAGTGGTAATACCAGGAGGGTGGAGGGATGGAGGAATGGAGAGGGAGAGCCAACTTCAGGGATCTACACGTAGCCTCCTCTCTGGGGCACAGGGAAGTGAGTGTTGGGACACATTGTACAGTGTACAGGATGAAAAACTAATTTGTAAATTACTAAGGGTTCAAGGGGAAGGGGGGGAGGAAGGGTAATATAGGAAGCTGATATAGGGGGCCTGGAGGGAGGGAGAACGTTTTGAGAGTGATGATGGTAATGGGTGTGCAAAAGTGGCTTGAATACAACTGATGTTGTTAGGGACTGTGATGTGAGTTGTAGGGACCCCCAATAAAATGATTCATTTTAAAAAAAGGGGGGGAGAGGGGAAAGGGGAGCTTTTTTTTTTTTTAAAAAGAGGAGCTTATATCAAGGGCTCAAGTGGGAAATGTATGTGGAAATATGTGTGCAAATGTGCTTGATACAAATGATGTACTGAATGTTATAGTAGCTGTAAGAACCCCCAATAAAATTAAAAATATATAAAAAAAATTAAAGCCAAAAAAAGATAAGTTTATAGGGAGCCCTTGTAGCATGGTGGTTACAAGTGGCGGTGCTTGTAACTGACCACCAGAATATGAAAGTTTATAAAATGAATAATTCACCATGACCAAGTTGGATTTATTCCAAGGATGCAGGAATGGTTCAACATCCCAAAGTTCGTCAGCAGTATTTGTCACCTTGATAAGAAAAAAGATAAAAACCACACGTTACATCAATAGGTGCAAAAAAATTATTCAGCAACATCTAACACCCATTTCTAATTTAAAACACTCAAGAAGATTGGAATAGAAGGACATTTCCTCAATATATTACAAGCTGTATATGAAAATGCAACAGCCAGCATGGTGGTCAATGAGGAAGAGATGAACAGAATCCTACTGAAAAAAGGGAGCAGTGAAAGATGCCTTTTGTCCCCACTTTTATTTAAGATCATATTGGAGATCCTAGTTAACAACCCAAAGGTATACAAAAGACATCAAAGGTGTTCATCTAGGAAAAGAAGAGGTGAGACTCTCTTTATTCATGGATGATATGATTTGATATATAGAATACCCTCAAAGATCCACAAGATAAGTGCTAGAAGTGATAGAAGAAGATCGCAAAGTGTCAGAATGCAAGACTAAAAAACAGAAGTCTATTGTACTGCTATATACATTGGGTGAGACCATGGAAGTGATTAAAAAAAAGGTAGCATCCTTCATAAGAGTCAAGCACAAAATGAAATATTTAGGGTTATACCTAACACCCCCCCCCCAAAAAAAAAGAGATTCATAAAGGAAAACTACAGAACACTTTTACAATAAGCCAAAAGTGACCTCCAGAAAAGAAAGACTATCTCATGTTCATGGTTGAAAAACTCAATATAGTAAAGATATTAGTCCTGTCCAAGACACTATACAAATTTAACACCATCTTTATACAAATACTAACATTTTTCTTCAAAGAATTGGGAAAACTGGCAACCAAATTTATATGGAGAGAGAAGCAGCACAGAATTAACAGAAAACTCCTCAAGAAGAAGGACAGGAGGGCTTGCTTTATCTGACTTTAGTACCTACTATGTGCTACAGCAATGTGGAACTGGTATAATTAAAGATATTCAGAACAATGGAAAAGAACTGAAAATCAAGAAATAAAATCATCAGCATACATACAACTGATCTTTGATAAGGGCCCCAAAATATCATATGGGAAGTGAGTGCCCTCTTCAAAAAGTCATGCTGTAAAAAAGATGGATATCCACCTGCAGAAAAAAATGGAACAACGCCCTAACCTCACTCCATCCACAACAATAAACTCAAGGTGGATCACAGATTAAAGGTAAAACTCAAACTACTAGGGCCTCAACGAGTGAATTGCAACAAACTACAAACTAATGCATGGCCTATCAGAAATAGGAAAGGACACAAACACAATAAGCACAAAGTGTGATATACTAAAGATAAAATACCTGTGTATATTGAAAGACTTCACCATGTGTTTAATAAGAAAGTGCACACATTGGGAAAACATATTTAGCAATGACACATTAGATAAAGGTCTTATTACTAAAATCTAAAATATTCTATTGATCTCCATTAAGAAAGAAAAGTAGCCCATTGAGTAGGTGCAATGGAAATCATCTTGGTGATACATAAAACAAAATAAAATTTGAGCTACCATATGGCTCAGCAATCCCCAAACTGCATATACATCCAGAAGAAGTAACAGACTATGACCAGACATCTGTGCTTCGATGTACAGCACAGTGCAATACACAATCACAATGACTTGGAAACAACCTAAATTTCCATCAACTGATGAATAGATTTAAAAACTTGTATATACATACATTGGAGTATTACACACCTCTAAAAAGCAGTGACAAACCAGAAGCACATTTACTCATGGGAAGAGTTGTAAGAAACTATGCTAAGTGAAGGAAGCCAAGCATAAAAGGACACATAAAAAATGAATCCACTGAGGTAAGCTTAAAAAGCAACAGGAGTATAGGGGGAAAGCCATTAAAAATTTCTGGAGCAAGGTCTAGGTATGCCTGCAGGGGTCAGGTACTTTATCTTCATTATTTAACACTTTGTACAACTTAAAAGTAGGGTCAAATAAGGGGGTGGAGAAAAAAAGAGTGGATGGAGGGTACTAACCCACATTCATGGAGGATATTGTTTATCTCTGCACAGGAAAAGGATAGGGGAACCAGAACTCAACCTGGGTCCAACTCCTGAGGGCAACATATTGACCTGAAGAAGCAAGGTATCAGAAAGGTCTAAGTGGCCAACCTCAATCCCAGTTACACTGAACCCCTCCCCAGAAGAAAGTTCTAGAGAGGGTAACACTGAAGCTACAGACCATGGAGAGTGGTGGGTCTGCTCAGATCAAATGGGAGTAAACTAAGAGGAAGGGAGGGAGGGGAAAGAGGCAGAGAGAGAGAGACCATCATCCTGACCTAAGGAGCCTTAAGGATGAAATTCTTGCTCAGAGCATCAATGCATAGAGGGGACCATAGGGCCAGCCCCTCCACAGAACACGATATCCCCTCACTGACCCACAGCACTATGGGTATAGCGGTATAGGGGTATATGTGTCCAGTACTATGGATACACAACATGGAAATTGTGCCTGGTCTGATCCCCCACCTTGAGTAAAATCTGAAGGAAACACAACAAAAGCAGGTCCCCGAGCAATCCTGAAAACAGACTACTGATTCTGTTGGCAGGGTTTGACACTACAACAGACCCAATAAGAAAGCATTCATAAATGGTCAAAAAACAGACCTGAAACTATTTAAATTTTTTTCTTTTTTTCATGTTTATCTATATAAGATAACAAGATTGCTTGCAATCTCAGGAAGTAAGCAACAGGAGCCACAGAGGGACATGGGAAAGTAGGAGTGGGGCAAATGGAGGGGGAAGCCCACAAACCCAGGTACAAAGGAACAAGAGATCTAAAATTGATGATTAGGAGTGGGTAGAATGTCTGGTGGGATTTGATCAAATGCAATGTAGCTGAGAGGAATTACTGAGAACCAAATGAAGGTGAAGCATGATAGTGGGAGAAGAGAAATGTGAAATAAACAGAGTCAAGAACTAGGAGGTAAAAGATATTTGGAGAGCTAAAAATATAAGCATGTACCCATGTAATTATAATAATAGATGACAATAGGTCTATTTACATATATTTAAATGTTAAGCATTAAAGTAGTAGATGGGCATTGGGTCACAACTCAAGTATTCCCTCAACACAGAAATACTTTGTTCTTATAGCTTGGCATTCTGTAATGCTCTCCTTCTTGATATGATCTCTGAAGATGAACTAGGTATATAAGAAAATGTGGTGAAGAAATCTGATGGTGCCTGGCTCTTACAAGATATAGAATCTGGGGTCTTAAAGGCTTGAGATAAATAAGCAGTCATCTAGATGAGAAGCAACAAAGCCCACACGGAAGAAGCACACCAACCTGTGTGATCACGAGGTGTTGATGGGATCAGGTACCAGGTATCAGAAGCGTCAGAGTGGAGACCCAAAACCCAAAGACAGCTGGACATACCCTTACAGAATGGTCATAAAGAAGGAATAAGTCCACCATGGTGTAGCATGGGACCTACTAAACACACAATATTCCTCTAGTTCTTTAATGCTTCCTCCTCCCACTATCATGGCCCCAGTTCTACCTTACAAACCCAGCTATACTAGAGCATATACCAGAGCTATGCAAGATAAAAACTCTTAACATAAGGAATCCAGGACAGATAAACCCCTAGGGAGCAGTAATGGGAGTAGCAATACCATAAGGGTAGAGGGAAGTTTGGGGGAGAAGGGGGAGAAACAGGAACAAATCTCAATGATCAACATATAACCATGCCTCTCTCAAGGGAGATGACCAACAGAAACATAGGTGAAGGTACACAGTCAATGGTGTAAGATATGAAAATAATAATTAATAATTTATCAAAGTTAATGAAGGTGGAAGGGTGGGGATGAGGGGGAAAAGGAGTGGATGATACCAAGGACTTAAGCAGAATGTTTTGCAAATAATGATGGCAAAATATGCACAAATGTGCTTGATACAACTGATGTATGGATCATTATAAGAGTCCCCAATAAAATTATTTATTAAACAAAAGGACAGCAACAACAACAAAAAGACAGCAGCAGCAACAACAAAAAGATAGTAACTAGAAATCTGTAAGACTAATACTAAGATTTCAGAAATAGATAGCACATTGAAAAGACAAAGGAATATAATAGAATTGATGGAATGCCTAATTAGGGAGCTTAAAGAAAAATCTCTCAGTATAGATCAGGTTGAGAAACAACCAGAAAATTAAAAATAATTCCAAAAACCATAAGAATTGTATGGGATACCATCAGGAGCGTTATGAGCATATGTATCGAAATTTTAGAACAAGAAAAGCAAACACAAACACAAGGAAAATTGTCATCAAATTATTGGAATAAAACTTTTTTCCAGTTGGAAACTCGTGAAGTGTGCATCCATTAGCAAAGTCAAATCAGGACAGGCCATCCATAAAGTCAGCAGCGATATTCACCAGTTCACAGACTCAAATAGCTTCTTTTCTTCTCCATTTCCTATGAACCAAGTCCATGGGTATCAGTGGCCAAACTCAACCCGTCTATCTATTGCTGCTTCTCTCACTTTTGCTTAAAGAGTAGATCTGGGTGGTCACCTGACAAGCATTTCGGCCTGCCACAGGTTTCCTTTAACATTCAGGCCCAGAAAGGAGTTATCTTCATGGCTCCAGATTCCTTTGCTTTTGAAAATAATCACTAGTCAAGATTTTCCAAGGAAACAGACTGACCTTCTCTCAGAATGCAAATATCCTAAGTACTCCAAAAGACTGGGTGGGGCTAATTTCTAATTTCTTCAGAGAAGCCTTTCTAGGTGTGGCCTAAATCCATCTAAGGACAGGGTGGGGCCACTCTCTTCAGAGAAATCTCTGAAGGTAAGTCCTAACCCAGCTCTAATATAGGCACTAGAAAAAGGGGGTAATGTAGGATCTAATGTTCCTCATATTCAATAAACTTGAGAAACGCCATGACAGGCTCCAAAAGAGCCGAAGTTCCGGGTAGGCCTAAGTTTCTGAGAAAACCCGTGACTTCCCCGAAGTGGATGCAGCATCAGGAACCAGGATGAAGTATTCAAAATTCAACAAGTCCCTGACAGCCAACCAGAGAAGGGCACAGAAAGGAGCTCGCCAATAGAGAACAACCACCTTCTCTCTAATGGGATTCTATGGCAGGAAGCAGGAAAGGGCACTCCCCTTATGTAACCTGAAACTATAAAAATTTAGTTTTGCATGGTGGTCGGGATTAAGGCTACGGGAAACCGCTGCACTGAGTAGTGGTGTGAGCCCGACCGTAGCCTAAGCTAGAAAATAAACTCCTTTTGTTCCTTTGCAAAAAAAACAAAAACAAAAACAAAAAACCACACACACAAACAAAAACAAACAAACTTTTTTTAGCATCTTGAAAGATGAAAAAATAAGAATTAGAGAAGCTAATGAGCCCAAATGCGATAGATCCCAAAGAATATCACAACGTCACAATCAAACTTTGTAAAACCAGACAAAAGAAGAATCAGGAGAGCGAAAAAGGAAAAATGACCTAAAAAGGAGAACCAGTAGGTCTGAACTCAAGTTGCTGAGCATACATTATGCAGACAAGAGGACTTAAGATTACCTATGTAGACAGACCTTTGAGCTGCGCAGGCACAAAAGGAAGAGTGAGATGACATAGACAAGACTTTGAAAGAGGAAAAAAAGGCAACAAAGAATCACATACCCAGAAAAATAGTCCCTCAAAGATGATGGTGAAAATTTTCCAATAAACGGAAATTAAAGGAATTTTCAAAAACTAGGCCAACCTAACAAGAATTAGCAAAAGGCAATCTATGGATAGAAAACCAACAATGAAGGACAACATTCAGAGATTACTACAAATGACATTAACCCAGATATGGAAATATTTCCAGTAAGACATATAAGACTGAAAGTAGTAAACTCGTGATATATATTTGTAACTAAGATAATTGCAAAGTGAAAAGAGGGAATAGTGGATTTATAGAACTTCCATTAAATTTAGAGAAAGTCTAATATATTTCAGGAGCATAGGTGAAGGAGTAGGCAGTAAATAATAAGGGAAAGATTAACAATGAATGATAGATAAGGGGAGGACACTGGGAGAAAGACAAGAATTCAGCTCTAGACTTCATTGCATCAATCTATTCTTGAACGAACTCTAAATTTCACTGGAGTATATTCAAGGTTGTATTTTGACTCAACAAACACGTTTTAATTTTCTTTAACATCAGCTTGCAAATACACAATTGATTGTTCCATGGGTGACTTCTGGCCTTTTTCTGATTGATATTGAGCTACTTCATCATTTATTTTCATATAGGTTGTCAAATTATTTTCTTTGTTTTCTATCTTTGAGGTTCACATGTTTAATCATTGTTTATTTTTGTTGAAAGAAGATCTTTTCAATGAATAAGCCACTAGATTTGAAAAGAATTCATCATGTGATCTCTGACATTATTTCTATCACTAAGGCCATAATTTCCAACTGCTGATTCTTTTTTTTTTCTTAAAACTTTCTCATTTCACTTCTAGTAGCTACATTAGGGATAGGTTTAAAAATTTAAAAATATAAAAATAAATCAATTTTAGTAATTATTACTATATCTTGATAGCATGTTTGCTCAATCTCAGACCTCAAGAATTGGTAAAAAGTTCTTGATTTCTTTACACAATTTTAGTGGTTGGTGCATAAATATAGTCTTATTAACCTGTTTTCTTTGTAGGTATTTGGATAATATTTTATTGTGGACAGTACTCTACTTCAGGTTAGATCTTGAAATTTCTTTTTGACAGTGAATGGGACACCATTCTTCAATTTTTCATTTACAGTATAGTAGACCATAAGAATATTTTAAATTACAAAATGTCTATACCAGTGTATCAGTAATTCCTAGGATACCAATTTCATGCATTTCATTTCACTTTTTATGGCATCCATTTTTTACATTCATATTTTGTTCGTTCCTATCATGATTATTAATTGATGCTTGCAGTTTTTCTATTTTTGAGTTTATATAATAAGCAGCAATTATAGGCTGCAATAGCTTTATTCCATTCACATTATTAAGATTGATTCTTTTTTTTGAATAGGCAATTTGCCTCAAGCCATATTTTGGGGTCTTTTTTAATCTGAGGGAGTCATCTTCTGGCACTGTATCATCTTCTGGCACTGTTCCACTGCTATCCATAACATTTTCACCGGTCTAATTTTTTTAGAAGTATATTGCTGGGTTCTTCCTACTCTGTTCTTGGTTTGCCAGCTCTACAGAAATCTGTTCATCATGAGTAACTCTGCTGGTATTTGAAATACCTGTGGCAGAATTTCCAGCAACACAGTAACACACAAACTACAACAATATGACAAACTGACTTCTGAGTGGTCTAATAAAAGAAATAGAAAGAAGGGAAGCTGTTGGAAGAATTAGCAGGCCTAATGTCCCTTATTTTGAAGGATCTATAAGATTGACAAACCACTGGTTAGAGTGGCAAAGGGGAAAAATGAGAAGATTAAAATAACAAAAGAAGGGCTAAGCCCCGGTGGCGTAGTGGTTGTGTGTAGGACTGAGACCTCAGGGTTGGCGGTTCAAATCCAGCAGCAGCTCTCCAGGAGCAAGGCAGGGCCTCATACTCCCACCAGGGCAGTGATACCCACAAAAAAATAACAAAAAGAAATTGAAGACATTAGAAGAGATCCAATTGAGGTAGAGAAAATCATGACAGAAAAATATGAAAAACTATATTTTGACAAATCAATAAACCTAGAAGAAATAGGCATTTTCCTAGAAATACCATAACTACATAAACAAACACAAGTAGAGGTAGAAAAATCTAACAAAAATGTATGTTCTCCAAATTAAAGAGATTAATGATGTCATCAAAATGAGATGATACTCAGCTATCAGATAAAATAATTTGTGAGGTCTTTCAGAAAAATATTGAGAAAATTTTGTTATCAATAGCTCTGCCTTGTAATAAATACAAAAAGAACTTCTGAGAGAAAGAAACTGCTATACTTTGCAAACACATATGAATATTTAAAAAAAGAAGAGTGTTGGAAAAGGAGTAAATGAAGATTAAATAAAATAACTTTATTCTCAATATATGGAATAGACTCACTTTATTTGAAATAGTAATAGTGAGAACATATGAATGGTTTATATTGTGGATAAATCAAATGATCCAAGCAATGTTGTAAAGGATGGGAGGGAAAAATTGGGAATACTCTGTTGTAATAAAATCTTATCTGAATGAACTGAGCTTAGTTGTAAATGTATACAGACAACTCTAGACTAAAACACTTAAAGAAGTATAGATCATATGTGGTTACAATGAAGCTATAGTATTTCTCTTTTTTTGTTTAGCAGCCATTGAAAATCTTTGGTCAGAACACCTAGTCTTCTCTTTAAGTGACTTGTCAACTCCTGCCCCTCTTAGGTAGTCAGTTACTTCTGGCAGGGATCCTCTCATTTGCCACAGAAGAACCATTGCCTCAAATACAGATAGGTAGGATCTTCCTCGTTTTAATTTAAAGGAAGGTGTTTTGTGTCTCTTCTGCAGATTAGGCGTCTCTTTCTGACCTTGTGGACCTGTGGGTTTTCTTCTCTCTCCCTAGACCTTAAGCTGTGGAGTTATGGACTGCCTGGGCCACAAATCCAGAGTCACTTTCATATGCCATTCCTTGGGAGGGACAGGGCCAGGGCCAGGTTACCCTTGATATACTAATTTACTTATCAGGGGAACCCTGTCTTATCTTTCTGATTGTTGGATGAAGACTTGATAGGATTCTCTTTCTGCTACGAGTCCAGAATTTTGCAGTCTGACTGTTGTATATTTACTATGACAAAGCAATTACATATTTAAATGTATGTATGGGCTTAATGTGTCTGCATAACCATGTCCACTCAGTCAGTGGTATATACCAGCAGGTGAACCTCAGAGACTCCATATGTGCCTAACTGGCGAGGCTATTTAACGTGTAGGCAAGCCTCCCTTCGGTACCAGGTGGGCAGTGGTTTTCGGTGGTGAGTGAGATGGCTTATATTACGTGAGGAAGATTTCACTAAACACTTGATTTAAGCAACAAAGGTTAATCTAGAAAGTGAGAAAAATGATATTTGCCAATATCTCTCTTTGGGATACCAGAAAGAATATTCCATTCACTTATATTTTAGTAAAATTTATAAAATTTTCCATTAGCACTTTTAATTGAAGAAAAAACTTTCCTCAAAAGCCTTAGTGATAAACATATATGATTTTCAAAATCAACTATTATGTATTTAAATTAATGTAAGTTTACATTATCCCCCTTAATATTTCTGTACTTGCTAAGTTTTAAATTTCATATTACGCACATATTACAAGCTGTCCTTTAGTGCTATTGAATATATGCTAATGCTTATTGAAGTATAAATTTCATAGGTACATTGACAATTTTCTCAGAAGTTGTTTTTTAATTTGTAAATATCTTTGTATGATAAATAGTAATATTGAAAACATAGTCATAGTTAAAATATATGGGCATTATAAAATATTCTATACGTAAAATGTTTATGAAATCCTTTTCCTTTTTATTATTATTAGTTTCTTCACCATTTTTACAGCAGTTTGGTTTTTAAGAGATTTAAATAATGTTAGCCAAGATTTCCCCCATACACACTTTTATAAATCTACTCTACCTGTTTTGTACAGGGGATGCACATGAATGCCTATAACGAGTCTCTATGTTTTTCAGTAGTGAATGCAGCACTCTGCGACATGGTAAAAGCTCTCATTTCTTGCTTTTACTTTAATGGCCCAAAGGGCATAGCAAAGCTTGCAAAAGGTTTTAGCTCACATCTAGAGAAACAACTGGCTCACCCACTCACAAATTTTGAAGCTATAGACATTTTAAGTTAGTTTTACAGTTGAATATTTATTAAGGGAGGGGGGGTGGGGAAGGTAGGAGAATAACCAGTACTCTCGGAACATGGAGATAAATCATGTTCATGAAGTATTGTCTTATATTTATAGGCATGGCTATTTTGTATTTTGGGGCATCACTGTCCTCTGGTGGTCATGGGAGCTACCCAGCGCTGCTCCTGAGAGCCACCGCTGGATTTGAACCTCCAAGCCCTCAGGCTGCAATCCCGCACTCAGCCACTTACACCACCAGGGCTCAGCCCCTCGACATGGTTATTTTATTTGATTTATTTTTCCAGGGTAAGTCCATCAAGGGGAGCCCTAGTGGTGTAGTAGTTATGTGTCGGCCTATGATGCGAAGGGGCAACAGTGAGAAACCACTAACCACTGAGTGGGAGGAAAACAGGGCACTCTCCTGCTGGAAACAGTCTCTGAAATGCCAAGGAGCAGTTGCTTCTACCCTGGCCTTTAGGGTCGCTCTGAGTTGGCATGCAGTCAGTAAGAGTGAGTTGATTTTTGGGGGCGGTGGGGGGTGGGTTATGTCCAGAAAAGCAAAGTTGCTACACTTTCTATTCATTCAACAAATGTTGATTGAACTTTGTGGTAGTTATATAATCTGGTGTCAATTTGAGACTATCAAAAATGAAGTGGAGGTTAGCCAGTCAATCAGATTGCAGCTTGATGACCTGATTTGGAGGCACTACAGAGATAAATTGCTCCCTGGAGGCAAGACCCACACTCTCTGCTTTGTCTTCCTGCTGACAAGACAGATGGAGCTATGCAGATGGAGATGGAGCCCTGGAGTTGGAAGAGTCAAGAGGCCCTAGCAGTCACTGAATCACCACTGGATCCACAAAACTTTCCATTTACAGTCCCATGATCTTCCTGCATTCAGTGTCACTGCATGTGTTGTGTGAGTCTGAAGATGTATTTATAGACTGGTATGGAACATATGGGCTAATATCAGACTTACGGGCTTGATCTGGACAGGGCTACAGTGTTTTCTCAATATACATTTTACTTTTTTTTAGACAAAGTTATTTTCCTATACACATATTAGTGTCTATTAATTTGTTTCTCTAGTCAACCCAGACTAACACAAACACCTAATATACAGATATGATAGTAACCAAAAGGGACATTTTATGACCCTTACATTTTGGTGTGAAGATGAACAAATAATTTCTGTGTATGAAAACCAGGATAAGTAAATCTATAGTGACAGTAACTGGATTAATGTTTCCTGGGGGTAAGGCAGGGGAGA
The DNA here is from genome assembly GCA_004026705.1 of Nesogale talazaci. Lineage (NCBI taxonomy): Eukaryota > Metazoa > Chordata > Mammalia > Afrosoricida > Tenrecidae > Nesogale > Nesogale talazaci. The sequence continues at coordinate 12,536 of PVJH01014122.1, forward strand.
TTGGGAGCAATGGGGATCTATTAAGTATGTATACAAGATTGAAAAAAAAGTTCTAAAATTGATTGTGTTGTTGACTATCCAACTCATCTTGAGGTGATCAAACTGTTAAGAACAACCTATGTTGAAGCAGTAACTGACTTGAGAAACTGATGAGTGAACAGTGTGGCTACACTGATGCTGACTCTACAGGAAATGTGTGGATACAGAGCCAGTGGCCAGATCTTAGAGCCTCTTTTGAATTTAATGGGGTTGGATTGTATTCTGAAAGCAAAAAGGAAACTATTGACAGTTTCAAGTAACAGACCAACATAATCTGATTATTCTTATGTTTTGTGGCAGTGGATTGCAAAAGGTCAAGGGTAGGAAGACAATAATTATACTAATTTCATTAGTTTTTTTTTTAGATGGCCAGGCAAGCAGAGATGATGGGTCTGAGTCAGGATGGATAGGATTGACTCATTTGAGACTTATGTGGGAAATAAGAATTCATAAATTTGTAGGTAGGAAGAAAAAGAAAGGTAGAAATGAAAGGTTTTTCTCTTTCATTATAAGTGTAGATGACTGGTGGTATTTGACACCTTGCATAATGTGTTTGATAATGTTGATATGAGACATTGTTCTCTTTCCCTATCTTTAATTCAACTGTCATTGGGCACCTCAGGATACAGTTGAACATTAAGGAAGTCCCTTCCACTCCTTCCTTTTGCTCCTGATCCTGTCAGTCCTAAATATTGCCCACATTAGCAGAGCTCTCAGAGATGTGGAAAACAAATGCGAAGACCTCTACTCGTAAAAGCAATTTCTTACATATAACTAGTGGACGTGACACTAACCTTTATCGTGAAGACATAAGCCGAGGACTTGACGTAAAGCTTTCTCTCAAGTACCCATTGTGTGGTCCATAATTCTTCTTGAAGAGCTGCTGCTATGATAGCAAGAGGCCTCTCAAATATATTCATAACACTATACAACTTCAGATCTCTGCTTTATACAGGTCAGTGGAGGATCATCACTGCTGAATCAATGTATCTAACTTCTTGAATGTCTAAATTTAAAAAGAATACATTCCTTCTCAGATTCCTATCAGTTCTTACTGATTATGTTTCATAAAAGCAATTTCTCGTAAGGTGGACTTTTAAAAGGACCAATTTTCTGCTTCTCTTGACTATATGAGACATGCAGGAATTAATGAAAAAGGCATTGCCTGTCTGGTTTGTAAGCATCACAGTCTTATTTCTGCATAAATTCTCATAGGTCAACTCAGAAAACATTTCAGGGTCAAAATCTCATCTACTCACCTAGATTAAAAACTAATTTCTCTAAAGTATATCCTATATTAAAGCCTTTTCATGCAAATAAATAGCAAGGGCCTTATCCTCTCATCCTTTATTAGTTGGGCATGTCATGAATTTGAACAGAACATTTTATTCTGTACTCTAATTACATGCATTATCAGGAAAAATCTATTCCTTGCATACATATCATTAGAAGCAGCTCTGAAAGTGGGCCTCTATCACTGGGCTCGTCACGGCAGTTCATCGAAATATTGACAGTTTAATCTTTTTGTTTCATACAAGATTAAAAACCTCATGATATCCATTTCTTCATCGTTTGGACCGTGGATCCAATTGGACTCAATCTATAGCTAAATGGCATCTCCATCGTGGAGATGGACTCCATTTTCCCAAATAGACTAAGTAATTATCTACCGTTATGGGGAAAATAGCTGCAATGAAAAAACCCAAGAAAACAGATTTTTTTCAAAAGTAATGTTTATTCACAACTAAGTGGCTGAACACAAGGAATAAACACTCTCCTTTCCCTTCAGTTGGAGGGGCAAACCAGAATTGCCATCACTCACTTATTCACTCTCTGTCTTTGGGTGGTTTAAAGACATCATTCAGTCTGGCCATTTGGTTTATTGGCTATTGAAATGTGATGGCTACTTTTGAAATGAAATGGCTTTTGAAAAGACTTTATCTGATCTCAGGATTTGTTGGCTAAAAAAAAGGATAGAGCAAAAGAAAAATAGGAAGAAAAAGATGCAATTTAAACAAAAAGAAAAATGAACTTCACTCAAACTATTTATTAAAATGATAGTACAGAACACTTTGTCTGTGAGGTGGCAAGTCACAAATATGAAATATGAGGATCTGTAGTGTTGTTGGAATTTAAATTATGTGGCAGCTTTCCATCTGAAATGCAACAGTAATTTAGAGTTAGACTCTTTGGACAGATTTATGATTCAGTAGACAAACAAAAGGGCTTTGTTGACTACAGTGCCAACTGCAGGAAAAGAGCCCGTTGATTGGAGGAAAGGTTGGAGAATTTATTTGGCTTATTCTCCTTGTTCACGATTTATACATAATTCACAAAATCTGCATTCATATTGAGGGCCAACTTATTATGAATGAGAGTCAGTATATCTGAATGTATGGAAGCATCATGTGTTAAAATAGCTGGGAATTTGGACGTTGAGAAAGGAAAAGCACTTTCCTATCTTTTGTAGACCAGTGACATTTCTAGTTTAATTTCTGGACTGAATCATGAACATTATCTCATAAATGAGATGGTATTTCAAAAACTACCTTTACAATGAGGACAGTCTTTGGTACTCAAAAATGAAAGGAATGAATTTGATTAAAAATGAAAGATTTCAATAGTATCTTTGTATATTTAAGGAATTATGTTTTATCCTTTGAAAGGAGCAGTAGAGTGCTGCCCAGATGCATGATAGGGCTTCTCACCTTGTCTTCTCTGGGACCATAGTGGACATTATGACTCCCTTAGTTTTTCCAGCATCACAACTGCCTTTTTTGGAAGATAGGAAGTCCCTGGCAGCTTCTTTTTGGATCTTACCCAAAAGACATAAAGGCATACGATGAGGTTACAAGACAGGTGATGAAAGTTTGGTCTAGTTTCCTTTGGACAGATTGATAGTAACAGGCAAGCCCATAAACTCTTGTCACTGGAGTCAGTGAAATGCAGTTAGTCTTTGCTTTGCCAGCCTTGGGATATTTACTTTGGCTTTCTAATCATTATCCTAAGTCTATGCATATTTCTAATGTATGGCTAAACAGGCAAGCCACATAGTCTGCAAGAGATCATGAAGATAGGCTCACTCTCTTTGTCTTTCTGCCCATCTGCTCTCTAACAAAATGAGATGACATATCTAATATTTTTAAATAAAGAAGTAGTTAGGTTGAGACTCTGAAGGGATTTCTAGGTATTATTTGTTATGTGCAATGATTTCCATGACCAACGTATTGTAATTTTTTTTGTTTGAGTTTCAGATGTTGCTCTGTGAAAAAAAGATGAATCAAACAGTGACCACTTTCACATCTTCCCTTGACATTTAATAAGCCCTATCATATGTAGCCCTCAAATTGCAGGCAAAAGGCAATGAGTTGTAAGAAAATAATTACCAGACACTAAGATTGCTTCTCAATAATTAGTGTTTTCTAACCATTTTGAAAGGACAGATAAGTTAGTCTTGCTGTTAGTTGCTGTCAAGTCTACTCCCACTCATGATCGTCTTAAGAACAACAGAAATGTTGTCTGAGTCTGTGCCATACATTTGAATCCATTGTTCAGTCTATTGTATCAATCTGTCTCACTGAGAGTTTCCTTTGTTTACACTGACAGTCCATTTGAACAGAGTCTTCTCCTTCTCTATGATTGTTCTTTTCTGAGGGTTTGTAGATCCAATGTAAGTGGGCTGAAGTGCCACTCTCCTTGCTTCTAAGAAGCAGTGTCGTAGATTTTGTTATTTTGGACTGCCTTGTGTATTCTTCTAGCAGTCTATGATACATTCACTATTCCTCACCAACACCACAATTCAAATACATCAATTCTTCTGTCTTCTTTTTTCACTCTTCAGCTTTCCTTTGAATGTGAGGCAATTGAAAAAAATTGTGGCTTACGTCAGGCTTTCTTTAGGCATGAGTGTGACACCTTTGATGTTTTGAAGTTTAAAAAAGTCTTTTGCAAAAGATTTGCCCAAATGCAGTCAATTCTTTGATTTCTTAACTATAGATGATTCTTATTGCTAACTTTGTAAATCATGAAGTTATTAGAGCACATTTAGAAGAAATCATATACATAGAGCATACATGAGATGAGTATAAGACAAAAAGAAGGGATTTATCCTTCAAAGGATATAGACTTTCTTTTCATATAGCCACATAAGAAACCCATTCAATTTAAGCTAAGAAACTACTTGGGATATAAACAGCAATGAGGATTTTAAAAAATCATTTTATTGGGGGTTTGTACAACACTTATCACAATCCATCCATACATCTGTTATGTCAAGCACATTTTGTACATTTGTTACCCTCATCATTCTCAAAATATTTGCTTTCTGCTTAAACCCTTGGTATCAATGCCTCATTTTTCCCTTCCTCCCCGCTCCCCCTTTCCTTGTGAACCATTGATAATTTATAAATTTTTATTATTTGTCATGTCTTACACAATCTGATGTCTCCCTTCACCCACTTTTCTGCTGTCCATCCTCTAGAGAGAAGGTTATATGTTGATCCTTGTTATCAGTTCACTCTTTCTACCCCACCATTACTATACCCTTCTGGAATTGCCACTCTCACCACTGGTGAGAAGGGATCATCTGTCCTGGATTCCCCATGTTTCCAGTTCCTATCTGTACCAGAGTACATCCTCTTGTCTAGCCGGATTTGTAAGGTAGAATTGGGATCATGATAATGGGAGGGAGGAAGCATTTAAGAACTAAAGGAAAGATGTACGTTTTATCATTGCTACAGAGAAATATTTTTAATGTAATGAAAATGTAATGCATGAAAAGTGGTATCCAATAATACATGAACGATTGCTATTTTGGACTTTATGGATTTACTGAAGCAGGAAAATTATCCTTTACATTCATATAGATATGTAAATATAATAAATATATCTTATACACAGGCATTTATAAACACATCCATTTGCATGTCACTGTAAATAAATGTGTATCTTATATGAATACACAATATATATGTTGGCACATATATTTAATGACAACATATTTTGGGTTTTTCTTTCCTTTTGCTGGTACTATTCTTGGCAAAGATTGTCAAGGAGGAACTTGTAAACTGTAGATAATCTATGTGACCAATCACCTCTTTTCCACAAATATGATTACATAAGAAAGCGGGCCAAAGATAAACTTCTATTTTCTAGTTCATTCTTATAGATATTTGATACTGATGAACCAAGTAATCAAGAGTTAGTGTAAACATCAGTAACTTTTCATATCAAGAGAATAATCATAGCTCTGATTTAAAGTGCTATGCAGCAGCACAATGTAAATTGTATCAAGGATAGATTTTACCTGAAATGGAGTTGCAATGGTGCTTATGATTGTGGGGTTTTCAGGATGGGGCAAGGGAGGGCAATATTTTTCTATTTAATGACTTCCTAGACAAAAAGTCTTTGATTTTGTAACTAGTACTTGCACAGCACAAGAAAGCGTCCTCCCATCATCCATTTCCCAAGTAGAACTGAGAATATTTTCATAGCCCAATCACAAGGCAGAGAGACTTTGCAAAATCAATATAAACTTGATAAGTAAGATCCTACTCCTCCTGAGGCTTATTTTCTGACTAGAGATATCTTAAAATAAGCAACTAGACAAATAAGCAAAACCATTACATATGTGGTAAGCATGGAAACCAAAGCCAAACTAACTGCCCTGGAGTTGATCCTGAAGCGTGTCTATGTGTAGAGCAGAACTGTTTGCTAAGAATTTCAGTGACCTTTCAGAAGCAGATCGCATGTCTTTTGAGGCACTTCTGGATACATTTACATTGCCAGCCTTCAGCTTAGTAGTCAAGCAAAAGTCATTTGTATTCCCCAGATCATTGAAGAATTCCAAGGAGGAGATAAACACAATGTTGACATAAAAGACAACTGGACAGCCTACTGACTATCCAATTGAATCCCTCTGAGGAAATGGCATTTCATCAGAGCCTTAAAGAAAGATAAACCAGGTTTTTGGAGAACCCAATAAGAGGGGATAGCAAATGCGGGTGCCCCTGAGGAAAGATCCCTGGCATGGTGAAAAAAGCTGTCAACTGCTAACCAAAAGGTTGAAAAGTTGGCTATTGGAAAGTGCTAGGGACCCCAAAGGAAAAATATGTGGCAGCCTGTTTCTGTAAAGTCCTTGAGAATCCAGTGGAGCAGTTCTACAAGGTCCTTCTGGGTTGCTTTGGGTCAGAATCTGATGCACACAATACAACAGGAGTAATGGCCCTGATGCAGGAGAGAGTTTTTTTGTGGGCATCACTGCCTCTGGTGGTCGTGGGCAGTACCCTGCCACCGCTGGATTCAAACCGCCAAGCCTGCGGGCTGCAGTTCTGCACTCAACCACTTACGCCACCGGGGCTCAGCCCAGGAGAGAGTTTTTCTAGGCCCAGAGTCCTGGTGTTGTTGTCAGGTAAGTGCTGAAATGCTGATTGCCAGGTCAGAGATTCAAACCCCCAAATGGTTTCATCGGAGAAAGAAGAGTCTGTCTGCTTCCCTAAAGACCTGTTGTCTTGGAAGCCCCATATCGGGTTACTATTCGTCAGAACTGACTCAATGAATGAAATGGCTTTGAGGTCTTCAGTGGATATTCTCATGAAGCAGGGTGTACTGAGTGAGAGGGAAAGATGGAAGAGCAGATGGGGAGTTGGAACAGAGAGAAAAGGGAGAAATAGTAAATGAGAGGGAGGAGCCTCCTCCATTAGCTGATTTTATCGAGACTGTTTTGCTCACTGAATTGCTTTCTAACCCAGTACTTTGTTCCTATTATCTCCTTCAAAGGAAAGTGTTGATATCTTCCAGTCAATTAAGTGGTTTCACATTCAATGAGTGTCATTCTTGATATATTATACTACCTCTCATGTCGAAATAGAGCCTTGATTCTATTATACCTGGAGTCCTTTCTATCTCTAATTTTCCTGTTACAGGAGATAATAAAAGGGAGCTTCAAAAATTTTGTGAAAAATGGGAAAAAATAATAAAGATAATGGAATTTTCTCACAAACCTTTGAAGCTCCCCTATGGTTTATTTTTATCTTGTTTCTTGTTTTTTTTTTTTGTTTGGGGGGCATCACTGCCCTCTGGTGGTGGGAGTAGGAGGCCCAGCCTTGCTGCTGGATTTGAATCTCCAACCCAGTGAGTTGCAGTCGCACGCACAATCGCTACGCCACCGGGGCTCAGCCTGTTTATTTCTATCTTATTTAGATTTATGACACATGGAGCATCATAAACCTTTATGAATTAAAATACTTTTTAGGCTCTGAGTTTTAGTAAGGATCTGAATGCAAACCAACATTTGACCTAGCTTAGCATCAAATTAAGAACAGTATCATTTTAATGCTGTAAAACCAATGATTATCTGTGTAGTTTTGCAAAGTATTTTCAGAGATGTTAGGGAAAAGAAAGGAGGTCCTGTAGTATATTGGTTATGTGTTGGCTTGCCATCTATGAGCCACTTCATGGGAGAAAGACCAGACTTTCTAGTGACTAATGAGTCAACAGTCTCAAATATTCACAGGGGCAGTTCTACCATGTTCTATAGGCTTGATGTGAGTCAGCGTGAACTCGATGGCAGTGGGTATGGTGTAAGAGTTTTGAAGGAAAAAAGAAAGTATTAGACATTTTGTAAACAGAGTAAAAGTCTGCTGGAACTATAAAATTAAATCAAACTCCAATACATTTTGAAACATGTTCCACCATTTTATTTCCTTAGCATCAGTGTATATACTACAAGTGTGTGATCGAGGTAAAAAAGCCTATACACACAGTATAAGAGGGGGTTTCTGAAAAATAGATTAAGAAGATAACAAAATTTTTTCATGAACAGCAATATGAACCCCCCCCCTTGAATATTATTCTTAAGAGTCTTTGTATTTTAAATATTTTGATGTTTAACTAACCTTTATTGATCCCCCTTTATGCATATACCCAAATCTTTTGATGCAGCCTAAGGCTGACTCTCTGCTTTGCAGATTCTTGAGAGCACCTGGATGTACCTCTTTCAAGAAAGATTTGCTTGTTCTTCTGCCATCCTGTGACAATTTTAATATTGCTCAGCAAAATTGTGTGTCAAATGTGGCCAGCTGTTCTCTAGATTTCCTTAATCATTGTTTAGCTTTTGAATGATTAAGGTGATTAAAATCCCATGACTTGAGCCCTTTAAGTGATATTTTTGTTCTTTAATTTTTAAAAAATATCTTTTAAAGCAGGTTTTCCCAGTACAACATCTTGTTTGGGTCCTTAACTGCAGTTTCCATTAATACTAATTATATACCCAAGTAAAATGAAATACTTGACAACTTCAACATTTTTTCTGTTAATCACAAAGGTCAGTGAGAATGCTTCTTGAAAGTGGGGGTGTTGAGGAGTCTCTGGCTCACTCTCTGACGTCCCTGGGACTCCTTGCATGTGGAACACCAAGGGAAGCTGAGAGAAGGCCTCATGGAAAAGCAGGTTACAGCATGGACTACCAACTGCAAGGGACAAGTTCAAAACCACCAGCTGTCCCACAGAAAAAGGTGAGGCTTTCTGCACAAGAAAGAGTTAGAATCAGAAACTTACTAAGGCAGTGATACTTCTTAGTTTTATGGGCTGGGATGAGATATAATCAACTGGATGACAATGCCAATATCTCTAAAATCAATTGGACTTATACTGGATGCGCCTTGAGTGTCATTCCAAAACTTGGGCCCCATCTCTTCCAACTTAGGCTGCTCACCAGTCTCTTACAGACTTTGACCACTTTTCTGCAAGTGCATCTACTCTTTACTTCCTGTCTCATGTCACAGCAAACACATGGATCTTCCAGGACTTACCATTAGGCGTACACACACAACCCGGAAGTGCATTGCAAAGGAATTAATGCGATGGATTCAAACAGTATAATCTCTGTGCTATCTCCTCACTGAGAAGCAGTTGCTAAATGTGAAGCTCTACCTTTTGGCTAACAGCACCGTGCTGGACCATTGTTTTGCCAGAGACCTTTGTACTTTTTACCTAATGGTTTCCATGACCTCAGTCACTGAGTCATCTAAATAGTTAACATACTTGGCTGCTAACCAATACGTTGTAGGCACATGTGCATTAAGAGAAACCATGGGAGAAAGACCTGGTGATCTGCTTCCATAACATCACTACGGAAATCTCATGACTGTACTTTGATAGGCTTGGATTGCCGGTATTTGTGTAAAGGGAACTCCATGGCAACTGGAACCTGCTACTGTTCCTCCATTAGTGACCCCATTAGAATCACTCAGAACTCCTTGTGACAGTTTATATCATTACAGAGAAAAAAATGTATGTCTGAAACTGATGGTTCAATTTATTGCTACTGCTTGCCAAATCTCATGAAATGCCTATTATGGCTGGCTTGCTCTTTCTTTCCTACTGGAGACACTTGTGGTCTCCACATGACCATACTTTACCTAGAATATCTGATAGACTCTGGAGTGATTACTCTGCCCCTTCTTCTTGCCCCCCACCCTTGTTCTGTCCACCAAGACTTCTGGTACATTTAGCTCCGTTTCATCTCTTTAAGCTTAACTAGCCATTGATTAACATTTAAAGTGGATTCTGGATGGTATCAATGGCCCAGTATTTCAGTATATTAATTAGATAAGAAATTTGGATTTCTACATCTATCTGTACTCAATGGTGTTGCCCTTTTCTGTTCACCTAGTTGCATAATTTACTACTGTACTTCTTTGGCTGTATATGGTTGTGGTATGTTGGAAGAGAAGTTGTCTCTACTGCTTGATGAAGTGAAACACTGAGTTTTCACATGCTGAATATAATCTTTATGGACAGCTAAAAAAGATGACCCTGCAGTCTTAAAAAAAAGAGGTGGGGGTGTCCAGGCTTGTCTCGTAGACTTTGGCATATTATTAGGAGGGAGAGAACATTACACTTGGTAGAGTAGCGGCTCCATGAAAAAGAGGAAACTCTCAAACAGGAGAGATTGCCAATAGACTCAGGCATAACAATTATCCTGAGGATTATGTGGCACCAGGCAGTGTTTTGTCTTTGTACATAGGTTTACTATGAGTTGGAGTTAATGTATGAGCACCTAACAACTAGACTGCCTATTAAAGAATATTAGTTTCTTTTTATATTAACAATCTTCTGAGCATCCATAATAAGACATTTAAAAATTATTTGTTACTTTCCTAATGCATACCCCCTGTGTTAATCCGGGTAGACTAGAGAAACAAATTCATAAGCACACATATGCATATAAGGGAGAGGTTTATATACAAGAGTAATTGAACATTGAAAAAGCATTCCAGCCCAGTCCAGTCCAAAGTCATAAGTCTGATATTGGCCCATATGTCTGATACCAATGTATACGCCCTCTTCAGACTCACAAAGTACATGCAACAGCACCAGGACAATTACACGCCAGTGGGTGCGGAGTCTTGTGTATCCAGTGGTGGTAGAAGCATCTCAGTGCTGGCAGGGATTTCCCTATGGCTCCTCCAGTTTCCAGGGCTCAGGGGAGGGAGGAGATGGGGGGGAGGGTCTATCAGCATGATGCCATGTGTCTTGTCAGCTGCCATGCCTCCCAGGGAGTCAGCCTTGTGTCTTGTTAATAGAACATCTCCAAGGGACTGAGAAGTGAGTCTATCACCTCCAAGGGAGAAATGCAGCAGCATTTTCCAGAATTCTCAGGAGAAAGCCATGCCCACACAGAGATCTCATTGACTATCTCCAGACTGACAAGCTAGACTCCACCCCTACACTCTTAGTTATCAAATTGACAACAGATTAGGTGACTGCCACCCCACATACATACACATATTCACACATGCACTCACGTTTACTGCTTCTTGCAAGTAAGACTAGTTATTTGCAATCCACATACTCAGAAGGACCTGTCAATAATTTTCCCAATTTTTTTTCACCAAGTATTGCTTGATGGGTAGTTCAAAATTCTGAATTTAAGATTTGCTCCAGTTAGTAAAGTTTGGTTATATGAATATTGAGATGCAGTGATGCTCAGATGTCCTGTCAACAAGACACTCCTGGGTAAGGGCAGAAGTAGAGTTCATTCTATTATTTGGGTTGTCGCCTGGTGATCCCTCCTCTGTCTCATAAGCCTTTTTGTGTATGAAAGAAAGGTCAAGCTGAGTTGAATCTTTTATGGTCCTAGCCTCTGCCACACCTGGTTTGTGCTTCCTGTTACTCAGTCTCCTGTTGCTTAGCCTGCTGATTTCCGTGACTTTCATTGGTTTTCTGACAACCGATGATGGATTTGTTTAGCTCTCTTTAAACCTCTGCATCCACCAGCCTGTGCCACTGCTGCTGTCTCTGCTTCATCATTCTGCTTTCTGTTCATCATCTTCTATGAATCAGGAGAAGCGTGGACTGGATTTACTTATTTCTACTGCTGTGTGAGCCAGTTCTTGACATAGATGTCTTTCTAAAGACAACACATACAAGTGTCACTGGTTTTGTTTCTCTAGAGAACCCAACTGAACACAGAGACGATGACATTTTATTTTCCATGAGGGACAAATGCAAACAACTCAAGCTCATTACCTAAGTTTTATGTTGATAATGAAAAGTCCTTGCATCGGTAGGTCAAATATACAACATGATTCTTTTCAGAATATTTTGTCCTCCGATGAAACATCCCTGCTAAAGGGCTGATCCTTGATATGAACCCCAAGTAAAAAATTCCTTATTTAGCCACATCCCATCTTAGTTAGGTATGAGAAGCAAATCTTTCTTTGTCATGGAAATGAAGCCATCAAGCTAGCCTAGGTCACTCAAAGTGTCTTTTATAACTTGAATTTGACTTGACTGATTAGTGGGTTGTAAATATTTATGACAAATGAGACTTTGGTGGGGACAGACAGGGCCTTTGAATAAGGGAAAAGGAAAGGAAAAGGTAAGGGAAAGGAAACTACATGCTTAGGGTTGAAAAAAAATTTTTTGTTAGAATACTAGCATGTAAACATGTGAGTATTTATTAGTATAATGTCATTCCATGGTACCATGAGGAGAATTGTAGAGTTTGATAGCTATTTGAGTTGGGTGAAGGTAAATAATTTCAGAGATATCTTCTGGGACATGTTTAAGAATCAGTTTGTTTTGAATCTTTGACACTGCTGCTTTTTGTTTATTTTTGTGACCATTTTGCTAAACATTGGGAATTAAACAAGGGGTTTTAAAAACTGTAACTTTTATTCTCATGCATTCCAATGGATTCTAGGTTGATAGAATCATCGTGCTCGAATGTGGAGTTCAAATACTTAGCAATCAGAATTTTCTGATTATTTCTCCTTAGGCTTAGAATTAGCATGTTTTAATTTTTACTCAGGTAATCATTAGAAGTGTTACCAGAATTCATCTAGCTATCCTGTGCTTGACCTAGTTATTTTTTATTTTTCTTCACCGAGAATGTTAGCATTCCAGGAGAGCTGTAGCAAGTTATCTCAAATGGGTTACCTTAAAATGTTAAGAATTCATTTTCTCATTTTTAGAAGCTAGAATGTTACCAGGGTCACTCTGTCTCTTAAAACTTTGGAAAGAAAAAAAATCCTTTCCTGCATGTTTCTAGTTCTGGAGGCTGCTGGCATTACTTAGGATTGCTTACCTTACAGCTGCATCCTTCAGTCTCTGCCTAGATCATTACATAGCTCTCTTCCCTGTGTGTCTTTTTTCTGAGTTTTTGTTGTTGCTGATGTTGTTCCTTCTCTTTCTGGTCTTCTCCTCATCTCCCTTCCCCCTTCTCTCCTCACCTCTTCCCTTCATCCTGATCCTAGTTTGTAACCAGGCATGTTTTCATTTTGAGATCTATAATGAACCAAATGAGGCTATTCCTAAATTCCATTGAACATGAATTTGTATGGGGAAGGAATGGGGAAAGTTATATAATCCACTGCATTGCTACTGCTTGAGTAGCAATTCTTTATCACCATTTTGCATAAAATATAGTTGTCCTACTACATAAAACAAAACACACACACAAAAAAAACCCCAATAAAACTTATAGAGATGGGTGACGTAGTGGTTGTGCGTGGGACTGCGGCCCACTGGGATGGAGGTTCAATTCCAGCAGTGGGACTGGGCCTCCTACTCCCACCACCGGAGAGCAGTGATGCACCCTCCCCCCCAAAAAAAAAAACTTATAGAGATAAGTTTCTATTTGTTCATTCCTATGAATTGATATGTTCAGAGGAGGACATCCCGGGACTGATGCTTCAAGGATTCAACTATTCTCTCCATATCTTTGCTTCTTTTCTCTCCATCTCCTTTGTGTAGAGGTCTTCACTGCCATATAACAAAATGGTGATTTAAATAATTCAACTCTCTTTAACTCAAGCTTCTGTGCAGACAAGGTGACAGAGGGTCATAAGCTTAATGGGGTATGCAAATTAAGTCTGCCCCCTACCAAAAACTCTTGGAAACCTCACCCAACATGCATCCTATGTTCCCTTCACTTGATAATGCCTAGTATAAGAATTTGGGGAGGTAAGCAATTTTATTTGAGAACATAATTCCCTGCATAAAATCTGTAAGTTAGTAAGAACAAAAGGGATAATGGATATTAGAAAACTCAAAAAACTCACTGCCATCAAGTTGATTTCACCTCATAGTGACCCTAAAAACCAGAGAGAACTGCATCTGTGGATTTCCAAGACTGAAAATCTTAGAGAACTAGAAACCCTCATCTTCCACCGTTGGAGTGCCTGGTGGTTTTGAACAGCAAACCTTGTGGTTAGCAATGTGTAGTCCATTACCTGGGCTCCTTGGATATTAGATAGGCAAGCAAAAATGTCGACTATACCATTAAAATTTTCCTCTGTCATCCAAATGACTTGATCTAGAAGTAGGCCAACATGTGTTTGGTAACTGATGGTGAGAAAATAGTTCTATTTTCTCGTTGTAAACATAGTTCAACAGAACCTGAACACTTGGTGCAGGTTTTCCATGGCTTTTTCATTTATTCCTCCTTGCTAGATGGAAGTAGTACCTTCACGGTAAAGGCCTTCTGAGTATGTTTGATATGGAGATGGCATTGCTACCTGGCAAGATTTATCGAAACTTTTGTCTTCCAAAGATGGAAATAAATTGTTACTAATCCATCTAAACTCCCATCTCACCACGTATTACTTATTCTTTCATTCATTTATTCTCAACTGCAATGTTTTCTTCATTTACTTCATCTCCAAGGGAACACTAGACAATTAATGCTCTTTGAATGTTGGATAGCTACATCTACCATTAAAATGTCTCTCTGTCACCCAAGAGACTTGATCTAGCCATGGGGTTGATGCTCATGGACACAGAAGAGCTTCTTTACTTGCCTGAATATGTTTTTAGCTGTCATGGCTGAGGAGAGAGGCAAATGGAATATAGTAAGTATAGGTCAGTATTGCTGCTAAACATACTTCAAGGACTGCTTCCTACCACAGAATCAGCTGACTACAAAAGACAACAGCACTCATGTTCAAAAATGCTGTTTTAGATGTTATCTATTCCAGGAAAAATATTTTCTGAGCATTCCAGTGTTTGTTGAGGTACTTTCTTTAAAGTTCCCATAATAGTGTTTGAGAACTTCTTGTGCACCATATGCTTTGGTGTTGAATAGTTTGGATTCTAAAGTGCAAATCTCTAACAGTCCAATTCCAACCTTACTAGCTTACTGACAAGTCACGATACCTCTTTTTTTCTCATCTGCAAAAGTTGGAATCAAATTCATAGAGTTGTTGTAAGGATTAAATGACATACTGAATATTGACATGCTTGGTACAATGCTAGTGTATGTTAGTGGCTACTTCTGCTATTGGTGTCGTTATTTATTACTCTATTCTTGGGATTAAAAGTGTACTTCCTGAAAAGCCAATGAAACACTTCTGGAGCCCTCATGTTTGGGAATTCTTTCCGATGTTCTGGACCTAACTTTGCATAAAAAACCCTCATGCTACTTTCTTAAGGGTCTGATAAATTTAATACACCTTGCACTAATTCCCTAACTTCAACCCCTTGGTTCTTCGCTTAGTACAAAACCTGGTATGGCAGTCATGTGCTTATGTTAATTTTATGATTGAACTGTAAGGGTGGAGTCTAGCCTGTTAATCTGGAGATAGCCAGTGAGTAGCCAATGAGGACCCTATGTGGGCATGGCTTTCTCCTGTGACTTCTGGGAAATCTTGCGATATTTCCCTCATGAAGATGAGAAGCTATCTTCACCAGTTGTTGGGAGTTAGTCTCAGAGAAAATTAATCATGGACAAGACCAGATGGCAGCATCTGAGGAGCCAGAGAAACCACATGGCTTTGCCCTGATGGAACCAGACCTCCGAAGCTAGAGAGGCCATGTGGAGATCCCAGTCAGCAATGAGTTGCTTCTGCCACCTTTGGATGCTGTTGATGGTCCCTGAGTCCTGGAATTGAGGAGCCATGGGGAGACCCCTGCCAGAACTGGGATTCTGCACCCACTGGCCTGTGACTTCGTGAGTCGAAAAGAGACATTATAGACTGGTATCGGGCTTATAGGCTAATATCGGACTTATGACTTTGAACTGGACTGGGTTGGGATGCTTTCTCAGTGTTCCATTCCTTTTGTATATCAACCATTCCCTTATATCCGTATCTGTGTCTGTGAAATTTGTTCCTCTAGTCTACCCAGACCAACACACCTGCGTATTCAGAGCACAATACATTTTTACTAGTGGCAATAAGTTACCCAGGACTGCTGACTTCTAAGCAAGCTATTAACTAGCCTGCAAATAAGTGGACTTATTCATTGTTGTCTGATTTTTAAAAACCATTCGTCCTTAAAATCTCTCTGCTGCTTCTCTTGCTGAGTAGGGCCTTCAAGGAGATATTTCACCTATCATCCATGTATTGATAGCATCCGTTTCCTTTTGTTCTTTCTTTCCAATTGAGTATTCACTATTGTTACAAGGACAATGAGAAAAGGAAGTATGCACTATCACCGATTATTTACTGAAGAGAATTCAAATGTAACTCTAACAGCAAAGCCCTGTTTCCATGGGGACTGTCTAGGTCTTAGAAATGTTGGTTAGCAAAAAAAGCTTCAAGTTATTCTGGCTTTACCTTTATAGGAATATGACTTGCATATGTTGTTTTCCCCAAGTCCAAGCAGACTTTACTACCCCGCTCTCCATTCCCTACAGTCATTTTCTGTGCTTCTGCCTCTGGGTTCAACTTTCTGGCCTTCCATGACATAACAGGCAGAAAAAAGGCTGAGTAGATCAATAAAGAAAACTCACAATGGTGGGATAATGCTGAAGTCTGTGTTGGTATTGATAAGTACATGAGACACTGGAATTCTGAGCAGAGAAGCCCAATGATAGACACAATGAAACTGAAAAAATAATAGGAAATGTATTGCAAGGAAATTAATTCTTGGACTAAACCAAGAACCAATCTCCAGTATCAGTTCTGACTCAGAGTGACCCTGTATATGGTTTGCTAGGCTATACATTGTTAATGGCAGCAGACAGCCTTCTCTATGTCCTCTAAAGTTACTGGTGGATTTTATCCACTGACTTTGCCTTTAGCAGCCTAATATTTAACGCAGAGTGCTACCAGGCCCCCTTAACTCTTACACTACACAGCCTCAAATGAAGATAGGAAATAATAATACAAATATCAAGCTTTTCTCATTGTATAGCTGGCTTATTGTGTCAGGAGATTGGATTGTACTTTTTCTTTCTTTAATTTTGATCTCTCCTCCTGGTCTCAGCATACATTCTCTCCATGTATGTATCTTCATTGAAAATAGGTCGGCAACAGCTCATCCCTGAATGATTTCCACCAGAGAAGCACAGTCATTTTTGTGCTCATTTATCTGCCTACATGGAGGGTGGGGAAAGAATAGCCACATCTAATCACTTTCGTATAAAAGAATGTAAGGATGGGACACTTCACAAAATGAGAAGCTCTTGTGTCCTTGCCGCCATGACTCAGTTTTCTCTATGTATTGAGGCGTCAGGCAGCCCTGGTGGTGTATTTGGCCATCTGAATCTTCCAGCCATTGTCTGGAAGAAAAAACCTGGCCAGCTGCTCCTGCAAATATTACAGCTCTTGAATCACCACGGAGCATTTGCACGATGTCTTATTGAGTCGTATGGGTTGGAATCAACTTGATGGCGTCAAACAAGAACAGCAGAAGGTTAATAATTTTTATTTATATGTTACTAGATTATTGAATTAAATAGTGTCCCTCAAAAATTACGTGTATCTGGAACCTCAGAATCTGACTTTATTTGAAACTAATGTCTCTATAGATACAGATCTGTAAAGGTTGTACTGGATAAGAGCAGGCACAAAAGCCAATGCCTCGTGTTTCCATGAGAAGACCAACGAGCTCACAGACACAGAGGTGATATAGGTGGGTGAGACGTTCATATGATGACAGACTCTAGCAGATAGAAAGTGGAGTGATGCAACTAAATCCATGGGTGCTGACGATTGCTTGTAACTCATTAGACTCTGGGAGACACACATGGAATAGATTCCCCCTCAGGGCTTCCAGGTGGACACCTTTATACTGATCTGTTCGCTATCAAAGTTCTCTTCAAGTGTGAAAGAATAAATCTCAAATGATAATACCCACCTTTCTGGAGCTATTGTTTTACAGAAGCCCTGGAAATTGAAATGCATAGGTTATAATAAGGTTGACCTAGGCAGCATCTGTCTTATGATCACTTCTTCCCAGGCCTTCTTTTCCATGGGTGGAAAGTGTAATGAACAAGAAATAGACAACAATGGGTCCCACACTGATGCCATCCACCCAGGCCTCTTTGTGAAACGCCACAGTCATTTACTCTATGCTGTCGCCACTTGCCACTTCTTAGACACATCTCAGCCCTGAGTCCATCAACATTCCTCCTAAATCAAGGCTTTTTCTAAGATGCTTCAGGTTATGGATGATACTATTATTCATTTGAATAAGCCCCAAACTTAAAATCAATTTTCCAAATCAACAGGGATTTAATTCTATGTAGCACAGCATTAAAACATTCTGAATTTATTCCCAAGTTACTTTTCCTCCCTGAAGAGAGCAATAGAAAAGGGAAGCAGAGATTCTCTTTTACGGATTCCAGCTTCCTCAATAAAAAGCGTTGACTGTGTCTGAACCAGCTTAGCATCTGGAGCTAAAAAGAAAATGCTCCTCCTTGTACTGTGCAAACCTGCAGGGTGGAGCCAGTGCTTAGACAAACGGTCCTGTGAATGGGAGGTGCAGCATGGGAATCATAAATGATTTTGTTTGTTTTAGCTTCCTTAAAAGGGTAAAGGAAAACTCAATAGAGTCTCAAAGATGAAAAAAGGAAGGAAGAAAGCAGAGTTGAAATATGATTGACTCCAAATAAATGTTGCATTTAACAAAGGAAATAATATGACTTTTAAAAATGTTTGTTATTGCCTTTTTATTTCTGTTCAATAACAGCACTTCAAGTAGTACTACGCAGGCTCTTGGAGAATATGAAATTAGATTGAGAGAATGTCCAATTATGTTTTCAACTTGATTTTATGTCTCGTAGGGAATGGATTTCAATATTCACAATTGCTACTGATCCCTGATTTAGGAATTGTGTTGGAATTCTGGTGCATTAACGTTTTTGAAAAAATTTAAAAGTGGCATCTGAAATTATACAACTCAAGGCTTAATGGAATATTAGAAATTATCTAGTTCATCACCTTCCTTTTCAAAGGAAACTAGAGTAGAGAGACACTAAAACATACCCCAAATTAAGGGGCCAAAGTGACTGTAAAATCCAGAATTTCTGGATCTCTAATTCCTTCCTGCAGTACTGGCATTCTGTAGCATTTACACTTTAAAATTTCTTTTATTAATAACAGTCTCTCTTACTGAGCAGTTTATTGTTACATGTTTTGTTGATATGCTTTCTGATGATTTGATTGTAATTAAAATAGTGACCCTTTGTCACAGAACTAAGGGAAAGAAATGCTGTAGCTTAATCACCTTTCCCTTATATATTATTTTATCTGCATCTTCTCTTCTTAATCGTCCCTTGACTTTGATTATTTCACTCATTGCTGCAAATTTAATATTCACAGTCTTCTGAATTTTTTATCAAAATGATCTTAAACCTCATATTAAAACATTTACATTCTCACTTGTCCACAGCTAAATATAAAACTTCTATTTAAATTTGAATCCAATAATATAACTATTTTTTAAACCTCTTGGTAACTGGCTTCTAACCATCTTTTTTTAAAGCAGGAATTGAATTAATTATTAAAATAAAAAGATTTTTTGTCTTGAGATTAACTGCTTGGTTTTTAAAGTCAATTTGTATGTATAGACAGCCTGCTGTTCCCTGCATATTAAAATTCATAGTACACAGGATAGATTTCAGCTTTGTTTAGCTTCTCTGCAGATCCCATGTGATGTGACAATAGTCTCAAATGCAGTGTACTCACATGAAAAATTCTTATAATCTGTGTGTGAAGTATATTTTTCTATGTGTATCACAGAGAAGTACAAGATCCCACTAATTTAGTGCTGTTATCTCTACCAGGAAGTATCATTTATCAAGCAATTATAAATACAATGAAGACAAAGGCATTTTTTCCAAGTTACACAGCAATGTTACTTCTTCCCCTCACCAAGTCAGGCAGGTGTGCATATCAAGAGAAGCTTGAGAATACTGATTTGGAGAGTTTCTCCAAATGGCTTAGAAATTAGCACTTCACAAGAAAGGGCGTGATTGGTCCCTGGCCAGATGGTTTGTTCAGCAGTGGGCATTTGTCCCAGTCAGGGTATTGCAATATTTTTATCAGAATTAGTGGGGAAAGGGATTCTCTTTTGGTGAATAAAACTAACTTTTCTTTATAAAAGCATACAATTTTGCATATTTCTTCATTAAAAAACCCTCACTCATGGCCATGAAATCTATGCTGACTCATTTATCAACCTACAATTCTTGCAAACATAGCTAAATGAAACAGCCTATTTTTGAGACTGATCAGTCATGGACCTGGTCAAATACTATATTGATTAAGGCAACTTTCGTTGCCTACAGCCATCATCCTAGACTCTTCCCTGCTACGATTTGCTGAAGGAAAGCATGTCTATAATTGTTTTGACCTTTATATTGTAAAATACAGAGTAGATTATATTGTAATCAGATCATCCTAAACTTGATCATTGACTAATTTGGTTATTTTTCTCTACCCTTCTGTGGTAAGAAAGAATAACCAAGCTGATCTTCAACTCTGCAATTTCTTTCTTGGCTCAATTTGCCTCATTGTGCTGCTGTTTTTCAGTTTCTTACATGTTTACAATCAAAGCCTGGGTAGAAAATGAAGCAAGTCAAGTGAGGGCTAGATGGGATGATGATTCCCATTACTAGCTTTTTAGTGACTCACAAAGAACAATTGCCTGGTTCAAGTTATGCCCCAATTTTGTATGGGTGGGAATCAAAAGACTGTATTTCCATTTTAGAATGTATAGCATCAGTGAATCATCTTCCCTTGATTTAGTTTTTTTCTGACATAAATTCATTTTCCAACTACTCATTTAGCAATAATCTTAGTCTCTAAGAGGAACAGCCTCTCTTGCCTACTCTAATTTCTTTATGTGATTTGGCTGGTGTTACATAGGCCAAAATTGACCAACAAAAGCATTACATGTCTAGCAGTTATGACTGTGAGATTTATGTTCCAGAGCTCTTGTCAGAGTTACTAGAATTCTTTGAAAAGGAGATGATCTTTTATCAGCCTTAAGATTTCGGAGACAAACAATGATTATGTTGACCTGTCCATACTTCCTAAATAAACCAAATTCACTTTCATTAGATAGGAATATACATTGGAATACCAATTGAAGTGTTTCAGCAAATGGACTGTGGCAGTTATATAATTTATTGTCAACTTGAGGAAAGTGTGGAGTCTAACCTATCAACCAGGTAGCAGCTTGATGACCTCATGTGGAGGCATGAGGGAGATAAAGAGCTCACTGGAGGCTGAGCATGTTTTTTCTCTGCTTCGTCTGCCTGTTGACAAGACACATGAAACTACGTTGATGGAACCATAACTCTGGAGCTGGAGGAGCCATGTGGAGACTCATGCCAATGCTGAGAGGCTTCCACTGCCACTGGATCCACAAGACTTTCCACCCACTGACCGGGGGTCTTCCTGCTTTCAGTGTCATTGCACGTGTTGCATGAATCTGAAGAGGAATTTATAGACTGGTAGCGGATATATGGACTAAGATTAAACTTGTGAACTTGATTGGGACTGGGCTGGGTTGTTTTCTCAATATACAATTACTCTTTTATATAAAACTCTTTATACCACACATATGAATGTCTCTGGCTTTGTTTCTTTAGTCAACTCACACGACTAAAGATACTCTAGTACCTTTGGAGTGGAGTACTAGAGAAACAAGCCAGGAAGTAGGAGAATGGACGCTTGTTTGTCCTCTGCTCTTCGCCATGATAGTTATTCTTCCTTGGCTGGCCAGAGGTCAGATGTTGCCTAGCAGTTTACTGGAAAGAATATGGGAAGTTGAAGTTGTGAATCTTTTCTTTGGTTGCTGTCTTTGGTTATTCCTGTGTGAAATGACAAAAATGAATGTGCTTTATGGATATTTTGAGCCAAGGGAGAGAAATTGCTCATTGAGTCTCTCAGAAATCATGCTGCTTAGTGAAAATGGCTGACTGAAGGTCAAAAGGGCTGACAGAAGGCCCCACTCTGGCTTGATGTAGTCAGACATAAATCCTTATTTTGTATCAATGGAATAATTTATAAAAGGATTAAGATAAGACAGATAAAGACTGAATATGATTGCTTTAAGAATCGAGTTTATGGTATTCTATCATGCTCACAAGCCTGACCCGATCAGTGAAGACAAAAGGGTGAAGAGGCAAACATGTTGGAAATAGCTAAGGGTACCTAACTACCAAAGGATAAAGCAACTGGGGACTTAAAGGATTGAAGGTAAACAAGTGACCAGCTAGCACAAAGGCAGCAAAGCCCACATGAAAAAAGCACACCAGCCTGTGGGATGACGAGTGGTTGAAGGGAGCATGTATCAAGCACCGAGGAACACTATGAATGAGGGGGAGTGCAGGGTGGGGGCCCAAGACCCACTTGTGAGCAATTGGACATCCCCTTATGGAAGAGTTGCTGGGAGGAGACAGGGTGCAGTGAAGTAATGATGAAACATACAACTGTCCTCTAGTTCTTACAGGCTTCCTCCCCCAACTATCATGATCCCAATTCCATCTTACAAATCTGGCTAGACTGGAAGAGGCACACTGATACAGACGGGAAATGGTAACACAGGGAATCCAGGACAGATGAACCCCTCAGGACCAGTAGTGAGAGTGGATACCAGAAGGGTGGAAGAAAGGTGGGGTAGAAGGGGGAGCCAATTACAAGGATCTATACAAAACCTCCTATCTGAAGAATGGACAGTGGAGGAGTGGGCAAAAGGAGACTTCGGGCAGTGTAAGATAAGACAAAATAATAATAATTTATAAAATATCAAGTGTTGGTGGGGGAGGGTGGAGAGGGGTGGAAGGGGAAAGATGAAAAGTTGATGTCAAGGGCTCAGGTGGAAAAGCAAATGGTTTGAGAATGATGATGGCAACAGGCATGCAAAGGCACTTGGCACGATATATGTATTTATGAATTGTGATAAGTGATGTACAAGCCTCCAATAAAATGAACAAAACAAAACAAAAACAGTAAACTCCTGAAAATAATTGAGTTTAGGATCTGGCTCTACTAGGTTTATGCTGTTTTCTTTTATTTTTATTACTGATACAATGATTTATAGAAATGATTATTGGTGAGTATGAAATCAGAGAGCTTGTCAGCCCACTTGCCTTCAACCATTAA
The DNA here is from genome assembly GCA_004026705.1 of Nesogale talazaci. Taxonomy (NCBI): domain Eukaryota; kingdom Metazoa; phylum Chordata; class Mammalia; order Afrosoricida; family Tenrecidae; genus Nesogale; species Nesogale talazaci. Next base: position 35,419 of record PVJH01014122.1, read on the forward strand.
GATTGCATCATTAAATGGGTTTAGAATATGCTTGCAAAGAAGCTCTGAAAAGTTAAGCCACACTCAGTGTCTTAAATGTTCTGGACATTTAAAGTTGAAGAGATTTGCCTAGAAGACTGTTGGCAGATTCAAGAAAAAGGGGCCCTTTTCATTTTTAAATTTTGAATTAGTGGTTTGTGTCAGAAGCTGGAAAAATTTTGAGCCATGAAAGGAACTCTGCTCTAGGACTGACTGTTAAAGGGAACCTGTGGGCAAGCTGAAATGACTGCTAGGTGACCCTCTAGATCCACTTGTTAAGAGGCAACAACAAAGAGAGGGATTGAAGCTGACCCCTGACACCCACAGACCTGGTTCACAGGGACTAGGGGAAAAGATGAGAGCAGGGTGACTGGCCAGAAGTTCATGACCTAACACAAGGGGCGAGGGTGGTTGAGAATTTATAATGAGAATCATGGTCAAGCAAGGCAACCAGTAGGCACCCTGGTGAGGCTGAGGTTGCCCACAGTGAATTGATCAGAACCTAAACAGATGAAGAAAATATGCTTTCAGGATGTGAACTGATTCATAATGCTACTGACTTTATGGATGGCCTGTCCAGATTTGAATTTGCTTATGGATGCAGAGTTCACAAGATTCCAACTTGGATGAAGATTCTTTACATCCAAGAACATGTTTGTTTCCTCAGAGCCCTGAGTTGGTGTGAGTGGGCAGTATGGAAATTGGATGCACAAAATTGGGAGGGTAAATGCATAACATGGCTGGCTTACAAACTTTGATAGGTGGGGGGATATAGTCATAGGATTATGGTATAGGTGTTACATAACTTCAATTGTTAAACATAGAATTTTGTTGTTCACTTATAGAATATTATATTTAAAGAGGATTTGCTATATATTGGAATGTATATATTTTAGTTTTATCCTTAAAAGTACAGATATGATTTTACTATTTTGTTTAAAAGTCTTAGATGGCTAAAGAGGTGTATAAAAGGGCCAAGTTGTCAAGGGGCGGTCTGTGGCAGTTACATAATCTACTGTCAACTTGAGAAAGGGTTGAAGTCTATCCTGTCAATTAGGTTGCAGCTTGATGATCTCATTTGGAGGTGAGATGGAAATAAATAGTTCACTGAAGGTCAGACACACTCTTTCTGCTACTCATTTCTGTTGACAAGCCACCTGGAGCTAAGCTGATTGAGTCAGAGCCCTGGAGCTGGAGGAGCCACTTAGAGACCCACACCAGTGCTGAGTTGCACTTGATCTTTTATATAACGCTCTTTCTTATTCACATTATACATATGAATGTCTATGAATTTGTTTCCCTAGTAGACCTGGACTAACACACTGATGAAGTACTGAAAGCACTCCATGATTACCCTGTGTTCTTTGAGATAATGTATCAAGATTAAGCACTTGGATTCTTAAAAAAGGGTCACATACCTTATGAACTAACTATTCTGCTTTGAACTCAACTAGCCTTTAGCAGTCAGTGTTTTGACTAGATTTTACTCTCTGATTTGTATTGGTAAATGCAAATCAATTCCATTATCTTTTGTTTTTCTGAAAGAAACTGATAGAAAGATTTGCTCTTTGAGATAGCTGAGCTTGTACAACACTTACCACTTTTGCCACCTATTGAACTGAAAGCTTGATGAGGTTGGTGTTTGTTTAAAATCTAAAATGTCAAACTATGTGAGATTCCAACCTTAGCAATTGATTCTACATTTTTTCCCATTAGTTTCTGAATGTTAGCCATTGTTTTTATATTAAACAAGATGGATACTCTTCCTTCTCTTGGTTCATCTTTGAAGTCTTCTGATTTTCCTTAAAATATTTTAATATCTTCAGAATAAGGTATTTTTATATCCATAATTGCTACAAATATTGTGGCACCATTCCTCTTATACTAATCTAAAAGAAACAAAACTTACTGTTATCAAGTTGATTCTGACTCATAACCACCCAATAGGACAGAGTAGAATTGCCTCTGTAGTTTTCTAAGACTAAATCTTTAAGGGGAATAGAAAATATCTTATTTTTCTCATGGAGGACTTACTGGTTTTGAACTGTTTATCTTGCAGTTAGGAGCCCGACATGTAAATCATTATACCACCAGGACTCTATCAACAAACTTTTTTTTTAACCCCCTACCTACAAATTTATTTTATGGGGAGCAGGATCCCTATAGTTTTTTTTCAACATATCAATGATTTCAGTAGATATTCCTTAAATTTTGTTAAAATTTTTACATTAGACTTTCCTGACCTTAAAATATTCTGACCTGACCCCCACAAGGCACAAAAGTGAAGTCTTTGTTGTTCTTGAAGACAACCTTGTGAGACAAACTTAAGCATGTCACTGAGAGAGAATTTGTCTGAAGTCATCAACTCATAACAGAGACAGGGTTCTAAAATTATGAAATACATTTATTAGGGGTGCTTGCATCTCTCATCGCAATTCATACATTCACCCATGGTGTCAAGCACATTTGAACTTATGTTTCCATACTCATTCCAAAGTATTTTCTTTCTCCTTGAGCCCTTGATATTAGTGCCTCATTTTCCCTGCCCTCCCTCCCTTATCAATCCTTGACAAGTTATAGGTTATTATTTTCATACAAGATACGTCACCCTTGGCCCACTTTTCTGTTGTTCCTTCCCCTGGGAGGGAGTTATATATTCATCCTTGTGTTTGATTCAACCTTCCTACTCACACGTTCCCTTTATCCTCCTGGCATCACTATCCTCATTGTTGGTCCTGCAAGGTGGGGGTGGGGTATCTATCCTGGATTCCCTGTGTTGTGAGCTGTTATCTGTAGCAGTGTGCATATTCAGGACTAATCTGATTTCAAAGGTAGAATTGAGGTCATGATAGTGGGGGGAATAAAGCATTAAAGAAACAGAGGAAAGTTGTGTGCTTCATCAGGGCTATACTACATCTTGACTGGCTCAGCTCTTCTTTGTCAACCTTCTTTGAGGGGATGTTCAATGGTCTACAAAAGGTCTTTGAGTCTCCACTCCACACCCCTCCCACACCCCAACATTCACATTAGATATGATTTTGTTTTGGGTCATAGATGCCTGATACCTGATCCTATCAATACCTCCTGATCGCGATCGCACACACTGGTCTGTATTTTCCAGGTGGGCTTTGTTTCTTCTCAGCTAGATGGCCACTTGTTTATCTTAAAGCCTTTAAGACCCCAGACACTATATATTTTGATAGCTGGGCACCATCAGCTTTCTTCACCACATTTACTTATGCACCCATTTTGTCTCTCATGCTCTTGTTGGGAAGATGAGTATCACAGAATGCAGGATTTTTAGAACAAAGTGTTCTTGTGTGGAGGGAGTATTTAGTTGAAGCCCAATGTCCATCTGCAAACTTAATTCTTAAAATACATATATAACTACATAGATCTATTCCCCTCTCATTATGTATAAATATGTTTACATATGTATATGCCTGCATTTAGACCTCTATAAAGGCCCTTTGTCTCCTGGTTCTTACCTCTATTTCCTTTTAATTTCCCTCCCACCATCATGTTCAAACTTCATTTGGGTTTAGAAATTTCTTGCTGGTATATTGGCCTTGATTAAACCTCAAAGAGACATGTTTGAACACATTTTATTTGGAATAAGCATGAACATCTATGATCCCACAGCAGCAATACATTTTGACTAACCTGTGTGCATGCATGCATTATTAGTTCATAAATATACATGAAATGAGTGATATTTTACATTGTTCTTAATATTCATTTGGGGTGTGGGAGCATTTCTAGAACTGTGTTAGTCTGGGTAGACTAGAGAAACAAATCCAAAGATACTCATTTCTGTATAACAAAGACCTTTATATATAAGAACATTTGAATATTGAGAAAATATCCCAGCCCAGTCAAGATCAAGTCCATTAGTCTGATATTAGCCCATATGTCTGATACCAATCTATAAAGTGCTATTTATACTCATGAAACACATGCGATGGTGCCAAATATAGGAAGATCACAGGATAGTGGGTAGGAAGTCTTGTGTATTCAATGGCAGTATGAGATGTCAGTACTGGCAGGGTTCTCTATGCGGCTTCTCCATGTCCAGGGCTTTTGTCTGAATCAGAGTACATCCATGTGGCTTCTCCTTAGGGTTGTCTCCCAGGGAGTGAGTATGTGTCCTTTCTCCATTGAGCTAGTTATCTCCTTAGTGCCTTCAAAGGAGGTCATCAAGCTGATTGACAGGCCTGATTCCACCCCTTCACTCTTAATTCTCATGTTGACACCAAATTATGTAACCACCACAGACCACCCTTGTCAATTTGACACTTTCACATAACTCCTTAGCCATATGTAATTTTCTATCAAACAATAATAAAATCATATCTGTACCAAGTAGGATAAAACTAAAATGCATGCAATTCAAAAATGTGCCACCTTATTTAAATATAACATTCTATCAGTGTACACAACAAAAATATTCTATACTTATGTGAAAGATGTACACTTTAATCCTATAATCTTATTAATATATTCCCCACCTATCAAAGTTTGTAAGCCAACCAACTTAATGCCTTTATACCCCCAATTTTGGATAATCCCCAAATTTCTATACTACTCACATTAAACCAGTGCTCTGAGGAGACAATCATATTCTTTGATGTGAAAAATCTTCATTTCAGTTGGAACCCTGTGAAATCTACATTTATAAGTAAGTCAAATCAGGACAGTCCATCCATAAAGTGAGTAGCAATATGTACCAGTCAACAACCTAAAAAAAACAGACTTATCTTCCTCTGGTCAGGTACTGGTCAATTCATTGTGGGTTGTCTCAGTCTCACCAGGGTGTCTATTGTTTGCCTTGCCTTTAGATTATGGATCCATCACAAATTCTGAACCACCCTAAATCCCTTGTGCTAGGCCATGAATTTCAGACCAACCAACTCACCCTCTTCTTTTCCACTTGTTCCTGTACACCAGGTCCATGGGTGTCAGTGGCAAGATCCAACCCATCTTTCTATTGCTGCTTTTCTCACACTTCTACCCAACAAGTGGATCCAGGTGGTTACCTAGTAAGCATTTCAATCTGCCCACAGTTTCCCTTCAATGTTCAGTTCTAGAGAGGAGTTTTCTTCATGGTTCCAGAATTTTTCCAGCTTCTGACAAAAACCCCTAGTTCAAAGTTCAAATATCCAAAAAATTCTTTTTTGCCCCATCAATCTGCCAACAATAGCCCCTGAGATAAGTCTCTTCAAATACAAACACCCAGGGTACTCCAAAGCACTGGGTGGGGATTATGTTTCAAAGCCTTCTTTGCAGGCCCATCCTAAACAAACCCATTTAAAAATCCACTTTTAATGACTCAGGGCAAGTTGGCTTACAAGTTCTCTATTTTCATACTTTCTTTTTTTTTTATTTAGGCATCACTGCCCTCTGGTAGGAGTGGGAGGCCCAGCCTTGCTGCTGCTGGATTTGAACCGCCAAGCCTGTCGGCCGCAGTCCCACACTCAACCACTATGCTACCGGGGCTCAGCCTATTTTCATACTTTCAATAATGATTTATATCAACTATAACAACAAGAAGAGATCAGTATAAACAAAGTAGAATCGGATAATACACTCAATTTTTAAAACAATTGAGTGCAATTTTTATTTCTCTTATCTTAATTCTTTATCCAAACTATTCTAATGATAAAAAAGTATGGGATTAGGCCTTTGACAACATTGCCTTAAGCCAGGGTCAGTCCTTCTGTCAACCAATTTTCCCTTATGTCAGCCATTTTCTGAGAAATTTAAAGGGTGAGCTCTACCCTGGAGCTCAAAATATACATTAACAACATTCATTTTTGCAACTTCACACAAGAATAGCCAAAGCCTATAACCATACAATAACTAAAACTTTAACTTCCCATAGTTTTTCCAGAAAACAACCCAGTAAACTGTTTTGGCATATCTGACTTGTGGCTAGCCAAAGAAGAAATACAACCATGAGGGAGAAGTCAAACAAATGTCCACTCTCTATCTTTATATTTGTTTCTCTAGTACCCCATTCCCAAGTTGCCATATTGTGTTAGTCTGGGTGGACTAAAGAAACAAATCCAGAGAAATACTCATACCTGTGTAAGAAAAACCTTTACATACAAGAGCAATTGAATATTAAGAAAACATTTCAGCCCATAAGATCAAGTCCATAATTCTGATATTAGCCCCTATGCCTGATGCCATTCTATGCAGTCCTCTTTAGACTCAGGAAGCACATGCAATGGCATCAAATGCAGGAATATCCCAGGCCAGTGGATGGGTAGCCTTGTGGATTCAGTGGTGCAAGCAGCTGAGCCATGGCAGGGATTTCTACCTGGTTCCTTCAGGTCCGGGCTTCTGGCTGTATCAGGGTTGGTTCACGTGGTTTCTCCTCAGGGATGTCTCCCAGGGAGTGAGTATGTGTCCTGCCTCCACCACACTATTTATTTCCTTTGTGCCTCCAAATGAGGTCATCAAGCTACTACCTGACAAGTAGTGGCCAAACTCCACTCCTTTCATCTTAATCCTCAAATCGACACCAGGTTATATAACCATCACAAGGACCTTACATGGGATAATCAGAAACACTTCTTACCATAAGTTCACAAAACCACTCTATAAGGAGCTCTGTTATTTTGAAGAATAAGGTGCCTCTGACCCGGTCGTATAGTGGGTTATGTATTGGGCTACTAACTGCAAGGTAAACAGTTTAAAACCACCAACTGCTGCATGGGAGAGAAATGAGGCTTTCAAATCTTTAAATTTAAAATATTGAAATTTACAGAGGCAGGTCTATTCCATCAACATGAATTTAAATCAACTTGATAGCAATGAGTTTCAATTTTCTAGATAATTTTAAAACTAATGTTGAACAATATCTTCTATCATATTCATAGCAAGTACACAACCAACAGGTTTTCATTCACATTGGCCAATGCCGAGCTAGAATCCCTTTGGTTGAATTCTACATTTCATTGTGGTCCATACATCACTGCCAAAATGATTTCCAAATCTCCCCTGTCTAAGAATCCTGTCCCAGAGGATCAAAAATCACTCTTTCATTCCCTAACCAAGGCCAAAGATAACTTAAAAATTGAGAGTGAACACAAACCTTGGGAAAGGTGAGAAGTGGGATCCATTTCCTTACATCTGCAATAGACTTGAAGCAAAATACATTTCTAGACATATGTGATTAATGTCTCATCTTTCCTCACATTCTTAGCAAATGGCCACATTTGTCTCTCTTTCTTTAGGATGTTTATAGAACAAAAGAAAATTTTCTTGGTGTCTCTGCCTCCTCTTCCTTTTCATGTGTAAATATAAGAATTTGGGGAATTTATTTATTTGCAAATTGTTTAAGGAATGAGGAGATAAGATCTCAGAAAGAAATGGAGTCCTGGGGATAACTCTCTTGGTAGAGAAGTTGACAGTAGCTTAAATTCAAGGGTACATTGTGAAATGTGGAAGGTTGGTATCTGCAGGCCTGCCCCAATTCTGATCACATGTTTCCTAGATCCCAGCAAACTCAGTGGTCCCTTCTTCAGGAAAAGTAGGTTTGGATACATCCATTTATATTAAGGAAATGGAATTTAAATTGAAAAGTTTATGATTCAAAATATATATATTATATATGTGCCTAATTAGGATATAAATGTTAAAACACAGAAAACAGTGGAAACGCCCTATAGGTTTTCCAGGCTGTAAATCTTCATCTTTCTTCAACAAGACAGCATTTGAGTTTGAACCATTGAACTTTCGGTCAGTAATTGATTAATCAGTGTGCCACCAGCTATTCTCTCCTTGTGATATATCCTATGACAAAAAAAAAATTGTTTAAATAAAGAAACCAGTAAACAAAATTAAGATATTACTTAACTGCCAGAATCACAAAATCTAAAAACCACACCCTCAATAGACCCTCATTTACCATTTAGATTAGTTTCATGAAAAATAATAGCTGTTTGAGAGGGAAATCATTATCCCTGGGTTCAAGGACTTAGAAGAACCACAAGAGGATCATTTTATGAGGCATCCTAAAGCAACTTTTGTGGCAAGTACTATCTTGTATTTGTTGAAGGAAAGGGGCTGAAGAAGCTATTTCAGTGATTAGTAAGCTTGAGGTCAAAGGCAGTTGGCTCAAGCTGACATAGTCCTGCCATTGTTTTCATAGTGAGGGGAGACAGCAGAACTTTCAGTGCAGCAGACAGGTTTGTGTGCCTTTTGTTGTGCTTGCATATGCCTCTACCAGGATTCTAATCTGTTTGAGAATTTTTGTGCTGTATGAATAATGCCCCAAAGGTTTTAAACTGGGAAAATATGCACAATCAGACGAAAAGATTTATGGGTCTTAGTGCAAAACATTCCAGAGGGGAGATTTTAAAAATTAATTTGTATTCTAGGCAGTACAACATGGAGTATTTGAGGCATTTAAGACTTTTAAATATGAGAGAGTGTGCTGAATGGGGAGCCTATTCGTTTTAAATAGTGTTTGAGAGTTTAGAACAGGTGGAGAAACTCAACTTATTATTATTTTTATAACTGAAGAAAGTGTTGCAAAATCGAGTTTTGTTTTGCCCACACAGGAGTAGTAAGAAATCAAAGCACCAGGCTTCATCTTTGCTAAAAAGCTCTGAATACGTAATATCATAGTCACTTCCGCACATTCAGTACAAACCACCATGTGTGTTTGTAAACAACTAAAAGACTCAGCTAATCTTGAGCAATACACAAATGAGCCATCTTGGAGAATGCCAGTCGCCTGCTAATAACTTTCTAAAATTGCTCTCCAGCACTAATTGAAGCTATAAATCCTCATCACATTCAAAGTCTAGCCAGTATATACCATTAGCTCACTTTGGTTCTTAATCTTCTTCTTCTGGAGCACTTTCTTGCTGTATCCTTCTTCCCCGAAGCACAGCCACATTTATTATTGCAGTTCAAATACCTTGTGCGATGCCTGCTGAAGAGCTATATAACATCTCTCTAAGTATGTCAGCTCCAGAGCTGCTTAATAGGAATATCTGTCCATTCCCACTGGAACAAAGTGGAACTGTGCTAGTGAAACATATATACACTCATTTCATCCTAGCTGTCTATAGATAATGCAGATCCAAGAAATATTTAAATTCTGTTTTGTTAAGACAGGCTACTTCTATTATATAGTGGAGCAGGTAGAAGGTTATGGTTGCCTCTAGACAATTTTCCAGACAAGAAAAATGACTTTGTGAACCATCTGACAGCTTTATTCTTGTGGCTCTGGCAGAAAAATAGGTAAAAAAGATTGCAGAGGCAGCTGAATAGAATACAACACAAAAGTTCAGAGAAATATTAACTGGTTGTAAAATGAGTGGGAGGAGGTAGTAAAGGAACTGGCATTTCAGTTATATAAAATCACTTATTACAACATTTTTATAGCCAAATTATGCTCCCTTTCTGCACCGTATCTTTGGGTCTGTTGCTGGGATAGATGGTAAAGAATCCTTCCATGAGGTACAAAATGTTTATATGGAAAAGAGAGAAGCAGCAGCTATGAATCACTTTATAGCTGAATCATACGCTTCATCCCCATGTAACACTTCTGGCAGTTTTTGGGGTGATTTATCTGAGAAAGCTTCAAACATTCATGGAAAAGTGGTATGAAACAATAATGGCATCTCCCACTAATTTTTGGAAATACTCTTACAGGCCATAAGCTTTCACAAGTTTACACTTAAACCCCATTTATTTGCCTCCACAGACACTCCTGGGTCTTCTCAAACATTTGTAATTAATGTGGGATACTTTGATACATGTATCAAATTCATCTGGGTACTTCAAAGAGCAGAAGCAACAGCAAGTGCTACACATTTTCTGTTTATTGAAAAAGAAAAGACTGAATATAGAATTTATTTAGATGATTCATCCTCAGTTAATCTCTGTCATTGATGCTGTTCATTGAAGAGTCATTATCGTCTAAACTTGATTGTAGTATAAAGGTGATGCCCCAACTCCTTTGTCAGTTGATCATACTGATTTGTGTGTTGTGATGCTGGAAGCTATGGAACTGATATTTCAAATGCTAGCAGTATAACCAGGTCAACAAAATTCAATCAAGCTTCCAGACCAAGAAAAGAGTAGGAATAAGGATTAGGTTGTCCATTTACGAAGAGTTAGTCACTGAAACCCAAATGAGTATCAGTGAAACTTTGATATGGTGTCAGATGAGGAGCCCCTCAAGGTAGAAGGCACTCAACATAGGACTAACTAGAGGAGAACTGCCTCCTTAGAGAAGTGTTCACATAATGATGTGGATAAAGCAATGCTCTCAAAACCATCATTTGCTTGTGGGTCACCACTCAGAATGAGAGAAAATAGCCACAATATCCTCTAACAATCAGAACATATAATGTACAAGTGAAATTCACAGAAAATGAAATGGAAACCTTAAAGATAGCTAGACCAGGCATTAATGAGCTAATATTGCATGGTGCTGATAATTTTGAATAAAGCAATCATAAACTTTACAATGCTGGGAATGTCAAATTGAAAAGAAATTATATGTTATTAATCAAAGAGAACATTTCAAGGTCTATCTTCAAGTGTAATGCTGAAAATATCTAACTCTGTAATTGATCAAACATGCAATTAGGATTCATTGATAAGCGTTGGTGATTAGGTTGTGAAAGTTGGAAACAAAGGGTCAGTAGTTGAAAAACAGGTTTTGATGATAGAAACAATGCCGGTAATCTCATGATAAAATTTTGCAAGACCAAGCATTTAATTACAGATACCTTTAGCAGAAATGGTGACTCTATACATGGGCCTTACCAGACAGAATACAAGAATCAAGTCTGTGAAAATAATCTAGAGTGAATCACAATATCATCAGTGAAAGTAAGACCATAGACTCAATGTGGAACAGACCATCAATGGTTCATATTTCAGTTCATGCTGAAGCTGAATAAAATGAGTTAAGACCATGAAAAGGAAATTACAACCTTGCAATATTTAACCACCCCCCACTTGTCTGCCAATTTATTGTACTGTGGTAACTTTTGTATAGCTACTGTGTACTCTTGATTGTTATTGCTGACATAGTAAATCACATGATTTTCTGTCCAAGTGACCAATACCAGCCATTTTATCTTAATGTGGTAGCTGTGATGTTGGAGGCGATATCACGAGGATTTCAAATGCTAGCAGGGTCACCCAAAGTGAATAGCTTTCGGTGAATTTTCCAGACAAAGAACAAACAGCAAAGGATTCAGGTCTCCACTGCAAAGCAAGAAGCTACTGAAAACCTTATGCTTAACTTTAAAGCATTGTCAAACACTGAAAATCTAAAGAAAGGAAGTCAAACATTATCAGAGATACTGTTGGCAGATGGGTCTCTCAAGCCAAGAGTACTTGACGTGTGACTGAAGAGGAGATAATTTCTTAGTGGGGAGTGGACTATGGTGATGACAGTCTGTGGGAATGGAGCCTTCAGTGTTTTCTTTTGTGGATGGGACATGACTCAAGGAAAAAGAAATAGTTCCCAACATCTTCTAATGGCTGGAACTTGGAATATGCAAAATATGAATTTAGGAAAATCAGTTGAAAATAAAATGGAACAGATGAAAATTAACAACTTAGACATTAGTGAGATAAAATGGCTGGTATTGGTCATTTGGACAGAGAATCACATGATTTACTATGTCGACAATGACACAATCAAGAGGAATGGCTTGTCATTCAATGTCACGAAGGATCGTGCTAGATCCATCATGAAGAGCAATGTTATCTGTGACAGGATTGCATCTCTCTGCTTTTAAGGAAATCAAATAAAAAGAATCATTGATCAAATTTTGAACCAATCACAAAAGCTAGTGATGAAGAAGTTAAAGAATTATACCAACAACTTCAGTTGAAAATTGATCAAACATGCAATCAAGACACATTGACAGTTATTGGTGACTGGGATGCAAAGGTTGAAAAAAAAGAAGAAGGAACAGTAGTTGGAAAATATGGACTTGATGACAAAAATGAAGTCAGAGATAACATGGCAGAATTTGCAAAATCAACAACTTGTTTATAACAAAGGGGAAAAAAGAGCTGTAAAAGACAGTCTAGAACAATAGATGGAAACATACAAACATGGAGTCAAAAATAAAAATAAAATAAACACTCAACATATTTCAAACTGAAAGAACTAAAGAAAAATATCAAACATTGAGTTGGACACTGAAGAATTCTAGTGGAAAAATAAACTGTGCTTTATTCTTTAGATGAAGCATCAAAAGAAGATAGAAGGAATAGGAGTCACTGTTCTGCACAACAAAATGCCAATGTTCAACCATTTCCAGAAGCAGTATATGATCAAGATTGATGCTATTGGAGGAATTCTAAACTGCATTAAAGGCATTAGCAAAAATCAATATACCAGAAACTGATGGAAAACAAGTAGAAATATTTCAACAAACTAATGTTGCACTGGAAACACTAATCTATGCCAATAATTTTGGGAAATAGTTATCTACCTAATCAACTGGAATAGAACCATATTTGTCCCCATTACAAAGAAAGGTGATAGGATAAAATACACAAATCATCAAATAATATTATTATCACATGCAAGTAGAGTTTTGCTGAAGCTAAATTTTAAATGACTGTATATTAAGAGGGACCTGTTGTAAATTCAAGCTGATAAAGAAAAGTATGGAAAGGGAAGGATATAATTGCTGATGCTAGATGGATGTTGGCAGAAAATACCAAATATGGTAACTTGAGTTTTATTGAGTATAAAAGTGCATTGAGCTGTGAAAATTATGACATGCCAGAGAAAACATTGTGAAGAATAAGAATTGTGAAACAATTAATTGTGCTCATGTTGAATCTGAATGCTCATTTGATCAGAAAAAAAGGTGATACTTCATGGTTTTAAATCAGAAGTGGTGTCTATGAGGTCTGTGTTCTTTCACCATACTTACGCAGTTTGTATGCTGAGCAACTAATCCTAGAATCTGTATTGCATGAAGAATAACATGACATAAAGATTGCAGAAAGAATCAACAATCTGTGATGCTCAGATGATACAACTTTTGTTGCTGAAATCAAACAGGACACAAAAACTGATGCATAAAAAAATGTATGGGTTCCAACTCAAGGTAAAGAAAACCAAAATCCCCAGACTGGACCAATAGACAGCATCATAAAACATTTAGAAAATACTGAAGTTGTCAAAGATTTCATTTTACTTGATCCACGATCAATAATAATGGAAACAGCAATCGAGAAATTAAATGAAGTACTGCAATGGGCAAATATGCTCCATAAAATGGCTTTATAGAGTTAAAGAGCAAAGTTTTCACTTTGAGGACTAAGGTACACCTGACCCAGGCCATGATATTTTCAGTCATTTCATATATTTGTGAAAATTGTTTAATAAATAAGGAAGACCAAAGAAGAGTTGTGGTACTTAAATTATGCTGCTGTGGATAAATATTGAGCATATGCTGGATTTCCAGAGATACACACAATTCTGTCTTAGAGGAAGTGCCATGAGAATGCTTCAAGGCAGCTCCTTACGGTAAGCCTTCATTTCACGTACTCTGGACACGTTTTCAGAAGCGACCAGTACTTTGGGAAAAAACAAACAAATACCATGCTTGCTAAAACATAAGGCCAGTGGAAAAAATAATACCTTTGATGAGGTGGATTGATAAAGCAACTTCAACAAGGGAATCAAATAGAACAATTGTGAGGATGACACTGGCTTCGGCACTATTTTATTCTGCTTTACATAGGGGTTCTTATGAATTGGAACTAGTTTGGATTGGACCACAGCAACTCTATATGAGGTTTCTGAGGCTGCAAATATATATGGGATAAGACTGCCTCATTTTTCTCCCAAGGAGCAGCTTGTGGGTTTGAACTGCCAACATTGAAATTAATAAGAAATTATTTATCTAACAGTAGTACTAGGCTTGGTACTCTTTATTTTATGAATACTTAAATGTGGTCACTGTTACTTAAAATATTATGAGAAATGGTGTCATTTTCTATCTAATACTGTATTACACAGAGAGATAGGACATCTTTGTAAATATCAGGTAAATTTAATTATTTACCTTTTCAATATTTCCTTTTACTTTAAAAACATGCCCATCCTCTACTGAATAAAGTTCAAAAGTATAATTATTAGATTCAGATTCTTGGAGTATCTGACATTAACCCACTTTTTTCTCTTTTTACAACCCATTACTTAGTCTCTCCTACTCCCCACACTGTGGTCAAACTAACTTCTTCTTTCTCCAGGAATATGCTTTATATACCTCACTTCTGCGTTCTTAATAAATACAATGCATTCCCTTCTGAAACATACTTTCCCTACCTTTCCCTCTTCAGAACTTAATCATCATTATTATTTTTTTATTCTAGAGTCATACTGAATTCTGTCTCCTTGTTAAGTTTCCCATAGTCTTGGTAGCAGGAATCTGTTGGCTCTCTATAGTATTTCTGTAGTACTCAATGTGAATCTGTGCTCTCATTTACATTGACTTTATTCTGTCCTGTTTGTATTACTTATCTCTGTAAATCTCTTGAGAGAACACAAGTTCCTTAAGGGAAAGGACTGTGAGATGCCCATTTTTGTGCACAGAACTTATTAGACAGATGAAACAATCTAAGTTAATCTGAATTAAATATGGAAGCTGTTTAGCCTCATTTCTACTGGGCTAACTCTGTTCCTGGTTTCTCTACAATTTTTTCCTACAATATTCTCAAAAGTTCAGGCCATAGGAAGTTGGTCCTTCTTATGAAATCATTTTTTATTTATCCATCATACCTATTAATTACTTTCCATTGAGACAAAAAAAGATTTAAAAAACAAACAAGCAGGTTTTTGTGCTATGAAGAGGAAGAATATTAGAATAATTGGGCTACAAGAACAAGATACAGCAAAGAAGTCAACAGCAAAAATTGTGAGAAAATTCTTAGAGGAAAACTTCCCCAGTTTAGTAAATGAAAATCAGGGAACCATTCAGGAAGCTAAAAGAACACCAGCCAGCCTGAATTCTAAGAAGAAGACACATAATAGTTAAATTACCCCAAAATGAGGAAAAGAATCAGATCATAAGAACATCTAGGGAAAAGCAAATAGTCATATATAAAGGTACCCCATTAAAAGTAGGCACAGACTTATCAGCAGACACGATGAAGAAGAGGAGAGAATGGAGTAACATTTAAAAAATTGAAGGAAAATAATGCACACTCAAGAAAACTATACCTTGCCAAATTATCTATTAAGATAGATGGAGAAGTAAGAGTCTTCCCAGACAAGGAAAAACAAGGAATACATAGGAAAGAAACCCAGTCCTACAAAAAATCCTTGCCGATCCTGTATGGGCAGAAGATCAACACTCATCAAATGTAAACAAGAGACCATCATACTGAATAACTCCACTCATAAGGCAACAAAGGGAAAACAGCCCCCAAGATAGCATTGGCTCAATAGTGGAAAGGAGGCAAGAATGAAGCACACACACAAAGAATACAAACCGGTAATATAGGTAGAAAAACACCCAACACAAAAGGTAGAAGATAACATCAGAGAGTCCATAGATGGATATAATAACACAACACCAATGGCCTGAACTCATGCTTTAAAAGACAGAAGCTAACAGACTGGCTCAGAAAACATACCCCATCAATTTGATGCAATATGACACATCTCAAGCTGGCAACAATTAACAAAAAAAGGTCGAGAATTAAAGGCTGGAGAAAAATATACCAAGCAAATGGCAATGCAAAAAAAACAAGGGTAGTCAACTTAATATTTGACAAAATCGAACTTAAGATACAAGCCATAACAAGAGACAAGGAAGGGCACTATATAATGCTCAAGAGAATGGTAGACCAAGTCCCAGTGAGAACAATAAACATATATGTGCCCAATGAGAGACACATGAGATTCATAAATCAGACACTCCAAAAATTAACAAAGGAAATCACAAGATCAACAATTATAGTAGGTGACTTCAATAATCACTCAAGGAGGCTATAGATCTAAACAGCACACTTGGACAACTTGGCATGATAGATATTTTCAGAATTTTCCACCAAATGCAAAATAATTCACATTCTTTTCAAGTCCAAAAGGCACATTTTCAAACATAGAGCACACGCTGGGACACAAATTGATCCTGAGTAAATTCAAGCACATAGAGATTATACAGATGTCTCTCTTCGATCACTGTACCTTAAGGCTGGAAGTCAACAGAAAGATGATGAAGAAAACAAGGGCAAACAATTGAAGGATGAATAATTCCTTGTTGCAAAAAGAGTGAGTATTGGCCCAGACCTGAGATGAAATCAAGAAATTTCTGGAAACCAATGAGAATGAAAATATGACATGAAAAAACCTTTTGGACACAGCAAAGGCATTTATCAGAGGAAGACTCATGGCAATAAATGCAGACATGAAAGAAGAAGAGAGATTTGTGGTTGATATGCTGGCACAAAACTTACTCCATTTGGAGCAGAATCCACAGAACAATCTTACTAAAAGCAAAAGGAAAGAAATAATAAGAATCAGAGCTGAGATACAGGAGAGGGAACAATTCAAAAATATCAGAAAGCAACAAGTATTGGAGGAGTTGTGGGGAGACAAAAACTTTCATCCATTGCTGATGGACCTGTGGTTATATAAAAATCTTTGTGGAAATTGATTTGGTAGTATCTAAAGCAAATGGAAATTGAGCTACTATATGAACCAGCAACTCCCCTATTGGTCACATACTCTTATGAGGCAAGAAACATACCACAGCCAAACATCTGTGCTCCAGTGTTCATCATGGCGCTGTTCACAATTGCAAGGAGTTAGAAACAACCCAAATTTCGATCAACAGATGAATGGAGTAAAAAACTGTGGTACACACATACAATGGAGTACTACGCATTGCTAAAAAGCAGTGATGAACACATGAAGCATATCGCCACATGGGAAGAACTAGAGGAAATTATGCTAAGTAATGCAAGCCAAGCACAAAAGGACAAGTACAACATGAGTTCGCTCAGGTAAGCTTAAAAAAAATGCAAAAGGGGTACAGGGAAAATGCTACTGTGTACTAATATCCCTGAGTTGAGGTCCAGGTAGTATGGCAGGAGTCAGACCAAATTCAGGGGTATATATGGTAGCCACCTAAGAGGGGGGGTGAAGGGAAAAAAGATAGAAATGTGTAGAAGGGGACTAGTACACTAACTCACTGAAGGGGAAAGTATAGTTTATATCTCCACAGGGAACAAGGGACCAGTCTTCAAACCGTGCTCTGGGATGTGACTGTCACATGCCGGCACTGAGGGGGAAGCCAGTGGAAGTGTCTGAGGCCCTCGCCATAATCCCAACTAAGTGGAAAGCCACCCCTCCCCCCAGAAGAATTTACTTTAGTCGACAGCACTGAAGCTGCAGTTCAGGGAGAGGGCACATGTCTGATCAGAGCACATGCGAGCAAATGAAGGGGAAGGAAGAGAGAGTGGGGTGCAACCTGGCCTACCAAACCTTAAGGATGATATCCCTGCTCAGAGCAGTCATTTCACAGAGAGGACCATATGGTTGGCCTCACCATGAGACACAATGTCCCTTGCTGACCTATGGTGCTATGGGGCACAACAGTGGAGACTGTGTTGGGATTGTGCCTGGCCTGCCTCCACCACACTGATGTAAAGTATTAAGGGTGTGTGGCAGACAGCAGGGGAAGTAGAGAACAGAAGTCCTGAGGGAGTGCCAAGGATGGATTTGGGGGAAAGGGTGTGGCATCACTTCAGGAATCAACAAGAGGATACTCCTAGAGGTCAACCAACTATTTCCAGGTTAACCATCAGCTATTTACAGGTTTTTCTTTTCTCTTTTTGTCATTATTGTTTTTTTTGTTGTCATCATTTTTGTTTTCCTTTGTCTTTTTTTTTTTTAATATTGAAATATGAAGGCCTATCTAGATAGGCTGGATGAAGAATCTGGAGGAGAAAACAATGGTACTGGCAGTCCAGGGTGGGTACATGGGTGAGAGGGCTGAGGGGGAAAGGAGGTGGTGCTGATCAACCCTGGGACAAAGGAACATCAACAAGTGATCCGAGAACAATGGCGAAGACGATGTAAGAGGGCTGGCAAGGTTTGTTCAAAGGCAATGTTACCAGGAGAAATTGCTGAAACCCAAATGAAGGCTGAGCATGATAGGATTTTAAGGGTCTTTATAGAGGTTTAAATACAGGTCTGTGCATATGTAAATGTATTTATATATGATAATGGGGAGCTCAATGTACATGTATATATTTACAGGTTTATTATTAAGATAGCAGATAGACATTGGACCTCCACCCAATACTCCCTCAATGCAAGAATACTTTCTTGTATTAAATTGACCCAACTTCTTGATACGATTGCTGAAGACAAATGTGTGTATAAGAAAATGTGATGAAGAAAACTGATGGTGCCCAGCTATCAAAAGATGTGGTGTCTTGGCTCTAAAAGGCTTGAAGGTAAACAAACGACCTCTAATTCAGAAGCAACAAAACCCAACTGGAAGAAGCACACCAACCTGAGTGACCATGAGGTGTTGAAGGGATCTTGTATCAAGCATCAAAAAACAAAAAATCTTTGTGTGCCTATATCCCTGATATGATCACTGAAGACAAATGTGTACATAAGCAAATATGGGGAAGAAAGCTGATGGTGCCCCACTAGGCTATATAGCATCTGCGATCAGGTATCAGACACTGAAGAACAAAATATCACATCATTGTAAATGAGGGGGAGTGGAGATTGGGGACTCAAGTCAAAGTCCATCTGTTAGGCAACTGGGCATCCCCTTATAGAGGGGTTTGGGGAGGAGACGAACAAGTTAGGGTGCAGTGTAGCAAAGATGAAACATACAACTTTCCTCTAGTTCTTAAATGTGTCCCCCACTTCCCACCACTACCATGATCACAAATCTTACAAATCTGGCTAGAACAAAGGATACACTGGTACAGATAATAACTGGAAACACAGGGACTCCAGGACAGATGATGCCTTCAGGACCAGTGGTGGGAGTAGTGATACCAGAGGGTGCAGGGAGGGTGGGATAGAAAGGGGAAACCGATGACAAGGATCTACATATAATCTTCTCCCTGGGGGTTGAAAAACAGAAAAGAGGGTGGAGGGAGACATTGGAGCATGTGGGACATCACAAAATAACAATAATAATACTTTATAAATGATCAAGGGTACATAAGGGAGTGGGGAGTTGGGAAAAAGGGGGGACAGTAGGAGCTGATACCAAGAGCTTAAGTAGAAAGAAAATGTTTGCAGAAAGATGATGGCAACAAATGTATAAATGTGCTTGACATACAATGGATGGATGGATGGATGGATGGATTGTGATAAAAGTTGTCTGAGACCCCAAGAAAATGTTAAGAAAATAAATTAGTTAAACAAGCAAACAACCCCCTCCCCCCTGCCCCAAACCAAAAACACAGTCTTCATAATACACTTCAAAAATATCTGTAAATGGCGGTAGGGGTGGGGGCGAAGAAAATTTAAAAGTTATTTTCCTCTTTTTGTAGCAGTAACACTGAATCCAGAGATCAAGATGCGTCTGTTACTTAACCGAGAGATAATTATTATGCAAGAGTGGCCAGGACACATTTACCTTCTATGCTTGAAAGTGATTCTTGACAGTTTTCATGGGGGAATCTCTGAAGAAACAAGCGACCAGGCAATTAGGAAGAGTGTCCTCGCAAGTCAGAGTGCTTGTACTGTGTTCCAATATCATATTATTTTTTTCCTAACTCCCAGTATGTTAGGGTGTTCTTGCCTAAGAGAACGTTTCCTGGACACATCTAGTTTACCTGAAGGATATTCTAGCCTTGTATCTATAAGACTGGAGATAGTGGATTGGGGGAGAAGTAGGCAGTAAAACTTGCTAAATGTCAAATGTGCCTTCTTTCCCAGGTTAGTCAACCATATATGTGCACCTCCCATGAAAGCTCTGGGTGTGAACGCTTGCGCCTGCACCAGTTCTAGAGAGCATGGCTTCTTTCTGGGCCCTGTGTCCTGACAATGCTTACTGTCTCTATGTTCTTAAATAAGAGACCTTCTTTGTTTTACTGACGTGGTGCTTGAGTCTGATCTTTCCGTTCTCCTGATTTAACCTTTGACACCTGTCAAAACTGTGGTTATCATCTAAGTGAACTGTTGACAACATGTATCATACCATTACTCTCTTCTCAGTCCAACATTTTAGGCAAAAAGTGGGCCGTTAGGAACTCTTTGTATGGTTTAATGAGATGTAGCTCATCCTGGGTAATGGGAACTTTAATATTTCTTATTGCCTTTCTTTTAGACACCATGAAATGGGACATTTCAGACCATCAGAATTTGACACAGAGATGAAGACATTTCACATGAAATGTGATGGGTTGACTTATTGCTAGTTCCTATATCTGTTGACATTTTTTAAAAAAATGGAATTCTGAGTAGCAGACTGAAGCACTGACTGTGAGGATCCGGTTCAATGGCAGCCATGGCGCTTCCCACTCCTGTAACTATTCAGAGACTTGCGCACCCGCGGTGCAGTTCTGCTCCATTCTAGAGGGCTGTTATCAGTCAGCATTGCCAGTTCTGACTTTTGTTCATTTCCCCATAATTACCACTGACTAAGTGGCTACAGTTATTATCCACTGAATGGAATACGGAAAAATCAAATTGACGACATCCATCGGTCGAGAGGATGGAGAAGCTCAATATCAGGAGCTAAAACAAGGTTAGGGACTGAACAGGTCATCAATTTTTCATATGTAATTGTAAGTTGAAGCTGAAAGAAAAGTAAACTATTTTCATGAGAGATAAAATATGCAACCTTGAGTCTATCTCACCAGAATTTCAAGAATATCTGAAGAACAGATTTGACATATTGAGAAAGAAGTCCTGATGAGCTCTGGGGTGACATGAAGAACATCGCACATGAAGAAATCAAAGGGTCGTTAAAGTCAGAAATGTAAAGTTCAAAGTGGCTATCAGAAGAGACACTGAAGCTTGCTTTTAATGGTGGATGAGCTCAGGCACATGGAAGAAATGATGACATCAAAGAGCCAAACAGGAAATTCCAAAGGATAGCTCAAGACGATAAAGCCAAATATTATAATGCAATGTACAAAAAAACCCCACAAAAAAACAGCCCAAAAACAAAACAAAAATAAGGCTCAGAAACCAAAAAGGAAGAACATGCTCAACACATCTTAAACTGAAAGAATTTAAGGAAAAATTGAGGCCTCAAGTTACAATATTGAAAGAGTCTATGAGACAAATATTAATGTTAATGCAGGAAACATCAAAACAAGATAGAAAGAACACACAGTCACTTTACCAAAAATGAACTAATTGACAGGCCACCATTTCAAAATGCACATAGCACATAAGCAAGAGCCAATGATGCTGAAGGAAGACATTCAAACTGAAGTATTAGCCAAAAACGCAGCACCAGGAATTGATGGAATACCACCTGAAATGTTTCAACATGTGGAGGAAGCACTGGAAGCACTCAATCATCTATGCTAGGAAATGTAGAAGATACCTAGTTGGCCAACTGTATGGAAGAGATCCATATTTGTAGCCCTTCCAAAGCAAGGTGACCCAACAAAATATTCAAATTATAGATCAACATCATCAATACCACATGCCAGCAAAATTTTGCTAAAGATCATCCAGCAATGGTATTGACAGGCAGCTGTCAGAGATTCAGGCCAGGTTTAGCAGAGACTTTGAAACTAGGGATATCACTGCTGGTGTTAGGTGGACCTTGGCTGAAAGCAGAGAATACCAGAAAGATGTTTGCTTATGTTTTATTGACTGTGCTAAGGAATTTATCTGTGTGGCCATAAAAAGCTTTTGAAAGCCTCAAGAAGAACGAACATCCCAGGACACCATCTGGTGCTCAGGTGGAACCAATACATGCATCAAGAGGCAGTTGTGTAAACAGAACAAGGGAATGCCGCATGGTCTAAAGTCAGGAAAGGTGTGCATCAGGGTTGCGCCTCATGCTGAGCAAATAATCAAAGAAGCTAATGATGTGAAGATGAGTGTGGCATCAGAGTTGGATGCTGTGATATGCAGATGAAAGAACGTTGCTTACTGAAAGTGTGGAGGAATTGAAGCACCTGCTGATGAAAATCAAGGATGGCAGCATTCCATATAGGACTAAAGCTCAAAATATGCACAACCAAAGTCTTCATAACTGGACCAAGAGGTATAACATCATGATAAGTGGACAAAAGACTGAAGTCATCCAGGATTTTGTCTCGCATAGATCCCCAATCAATGCCAATGGAAGCAGCAGTCAGAGGTCAAATGATGCAGTGAATTGAATAAAACTGCAGCACGGGACCTTTTTAAAGTGTTGAAAACAGGGAGGCTACTTTGAGGGAGGCTACTTTGGGCATTTGGCCCAAACTAATGACTGATTTATCAAAAATAGATTCCCATGTCTGTCTTCCATGATTCTTCTGAATCTATTCAAACCACCTATCTTTTAGTTCCCAACTAAGTGCTTAACCATTTTCACTAGCCAGGGACTCCTTTGACCACCACAAGAAGGCCACCAATAATAGAACTGAGTTCCTGGGTGGTTGCATGAATAAATAAATTAATATATATAAAGCATTTTTATAGTGCATGACACAGAGG